>JARVJO010067271.1:0-17682 GCA_031762555.1 Cynodonichthys magdalenae | reverse complement strand
GCTTCGTGTCCTGAATGATCCGGGGACACAACACGCGTCAGTCCCAAACTGAGCTGACTTGTTCATTTTAAATGAAAAATTGTGTACGTCATGAAACTTTACTTTTAACAAAACATAATTTGTTTAGAACGATCAGAAATGTTAGCTTGTCAAATTAAGCTAGCGGTCACATTTTCTCGTCCTGGCCACACCTCCGCTCACCCCCCCCCACCCTCCTTTTTAGATATATTTTTGTAGGCATTTTTCAAATTTGCCTTTGGGGCGGAGTTATCCTTTCCCGGGGGGGGGGGGGATACACTTTAAGGAACATGGTTGAATGCCTTCTCCAAGGCCACAAAACACATGTAGACTGGATGGGCAAACTCCCATGACCCCTCGAGGACCCTAGTGAGGGTAAAGAGCTGATCCAGTGTTCCATATTTAGGACTGAGTCTGCATTGTTCCTCCTGAATCTGAGGTTTGACCATTGATTAGACTTCTCCAGCACCCCTGAATAAACCTTACCAGGGAGGCTAAGGAGAGTGATGCCCTTATAATTGTCCCCCTTTTTGATGGGGGGAATCACCACAGCCCCCAATGTCCACACAAGTTGCAAAAGTGTGTGAACCAAGTCAGCGCTACAACATCCAGAGGCGTAAAGGAATCGGTGCTGATCTCATCCACCCCTGAAACCCTGCCACCATGGAGCTTTTTAACTACAGACTACAGTCCACATACTTCTCTTCCTTCACGGAAGATGTACCAATGGAATTGAAAAGGTCCGAGAAGTATTCCATCCACCTCCCGACATAATCACTGGTTGAGGTCAACAGCACCCCACCTTCACTAAGCACAGTGTTGGTTAGGTGCTGCTTTCCGCACCTCAGATGCAGGATGGTTTGCCAGAATTTGCTTTGTTTGCATTATCCAGTTTTTTTTCCTGAATATAAAATCACAAAATTTCAAAAATTTAACATTAACCCTGTCCATTAATGAGAATTTTTTTTGGGTGCAACATTAAATTGAGGAGGTAACAAAAATGAAAGACAGATTTCAGGCTTTATTTAATTTGAAACTTTTCTGTTTAGTGGTATGAGTTTACAAAATTGTTAAAGTACTGACAGTTTTTTTTGTTTTCTTACTTAACAATTTCTTTTCATTCCTTCAGGTACGGTACTGTCTCTAGCTAAGAGAACATCCCACAGTGGCAATCCCTGGGTCTCTGTGCTGATATCCTGGTTTCTTGTGCAGGTCAGTGATCAATAAATTTGAACTGGGACTTCTTATTCATTTGTTATCACATTAATGCTGACACTGGCTTTTTAATGAAGAACATGTGGACAGAGAACTTTGGGAGATTTCAGAGCAGTCACTTCCTGTGTTACAACTATTTAAAAGTATTTTAAGAATAATCTTTTGTAACTGTTTAAGCAGATACCATAGTATTTTTTAAGGATACATATTGTCACACCTTGCATACCAAAGCTTTATTGAAGAATCTCATGTGCTCTTTAAAATCTTGAGTTTGTGTTGGGCATGAGGATCAGCTACTATCACACAAACATTTAGCTCAGTATCTGTAAAACTGACTGATGTGTCCAGGGTATTAGGAAATAGTTTGCTAATAAACAAATATAATGACTTGAAGCAGCTGTAGCAGAGTGGTTAGTGGATACTATGGGGCAGCTGTGGCAGAATGGTTAGGGGAGTTGTCCTGTAACCGGTGCGTTGTCTGTTCGATACCCCATGCCAACCGTTTCAGTTGTTGTGTTATTCGGCAAGACACTTCACCCATCTTGCCAGCTGATTGTGGTTTCAGGGTCTGGTGGCACCGGTGCATGGCAGCCTCGCCTGTGTCAGTGTACCCCGGAGCAGATGTGGCTACAATGTAGCATACCACCATCTGTGTGTGAATGTGTCTGTGACGGGGTGAACGATTGGAGTGTAAAGTGCTTTGGAGTCCATCTCAGCCATTGTGTCCTTGAGCAAGACACTTGCAAGACACCTACCGTGCCTGCTGGTGGTCAGAGGGCCAGGGAATGGCAGCCTCACCTCTGTCAGTCTGCTTAAGAGTAGCTATGGCTACAATGTAGCTTACCACCATTGGTGTGTGACTGTAGTGTAAAGCAGTTTTGAGTAGTTGGGTTTGAAAAAGTAAATTTCAAACCATAATCCATTTACTATTACTCGAGCAGGTAATGCCAAAAATTTTAAGCAAAAGTCTCACACAATGTGTTTTGCTGGACATCTGTGTTGGAAATGTATGTCAACATCTACCACACCAAATTTAAGCTTAATATCTGTAAAACTGTCTAAATTAGAGACATTTTATTTTTCCCAATCGTGATGGCCATTTTAAATTGGGTTGATCCAAAAATAAATAATTGTGAATGTACATCTAATTATTCATTTGCGCTTCATTGACGTTATGGTGGCAGGCTATAACCAAGTAAAACTATGCTGAGTCTTTATTTTATCTAGTTGGGACAGCATGTACTATTTACAGGTTCGTCCGTCCGTCCGTTTTCTTCTGCTTATCCGGGGTCGGTTTCGCGGGGGAGCAGCCTAAGCAGAGAGACTCAGACTTCCCTCTCCCCAGCACTTGTGCCAGCTCGACTGGAGGAATCCCAAAGCGTTATTAGGCCAGCTGAGAGACATAGTCCCTCCAGCGTGTCCTGGGTCTTCCTCTGGGTCTCCTCCTAGTGGGACGTGCCTGGAACACCTCACTAGGGAGGCATCCAGAAAGCATGCTAACCAGATGCCCGAGCCACCTCAACTGACTCCTCTCGATGTGGAGGAGCAGTGGCTCTGCTCTGAGTCCCTGAGGCCCACTCATGCCCCCCACCTCCCCTGGAACATGCTTAAAGTTCTCCCGGAGGTATGAGTTGAAGCTCCGTCTGACGGGAGTCTCTGCCAGACGTTCCCAGCAGACCTTCACTATACGTTTGGGTCTGCCAGGTCTGACCGGCATCCTTCCTCACCATCTGAGCCAACTCACCACCAGGTAGTGGTCAGTTGACAGCTCCGCCCCTCTCTTCACCCGAGTGTCCAAGACATGTGGCTGCAGAACAGATTAAACAGCAACAAAGTCTATCATCACACTGCGGTCTAGGGTGTCCTGGTGCCAAGAGCACAAATGGACACCCTTATGTTTGAACATGGTGTTCAGTATGGACAATCTGCACATCACACATTGCACCCGACCCCTACGGCCCCTCCCACAGGTGGTGAGCACATGGGAAGGGGGACCCACATCTCCTCTTCGGGCCGTGCCCAGCCAGGTTGCTATTTACTGGTTTGAACAGCAAAATGTAGTTGTGTAGACAGTCTAAATGTATAACACCAAAAACCATAAATGCAGACAAAACAGTTCTGACCTAATACTTTGTTTTAACCCCCTAAGACCTGGCGCCACATATGTGGACAAAAATATATTGCAATTCAAGAGTTTGGGTCTTAGGAGGTTAAACATGTTTGTGTAGATTTTCAGTTATAGAGGACAATGCAAATTCTAAATGCTTTTTTTAAGAAGCTGACAGCAAGGTTCTGAATTTTTTATTAGATTTCACTGCTCATCTGCAGAGCTTCCTTAATTTAAAGTTAAAATGCAAAAGTCTAAGCTTTAAACTGTGTAGTGAGTTCATGAGCTAAACAGAAAGAATCAGTCAAATGCACATGAGCAAAGTCATCTAAGTGTACTTAGCTTTCCACCTTCATCTTAAGGATACAGAAACCTCTGTTGAGTACACTAATGTTCATATTCTGGTCGGAGAAGATGGTCTTTCATGTATGACAAAAAGTAGTGTTCTTCTTGTCTCTCTGAAACTAACATTAAACAAAGGAGGAATTCCACTAAGACTTACAATGCAGTTTTGAGTATCATCACTTGTCAGTTTTACTTTAGTTTGCTTCCTCATACATACAACCAAAACATCTCTCTTGTTGGGAGCAGGGGTGTCTGCACCAGAGCAGGTACAGTCTAATGAGAAGAGGTGGGGGCAAACTTAGCATTTCCTTCCAGGCAAGCTCTGAGATGTAAAATACATTTTTTTTTTTTTATTCTGAGATTTTTTATATACTTCTGTATGCCTGCAAAATAGAGAAATTCATGTAATTTACAGAATCCATTCAACTTTGCATATATGCTGCTGTCATACTGTTCGTCTGTAGCTGACCGGGCGCTGGGTAACATGGCTTCATATTTATTAGCATGTAGAGTTGGAAACTGAGATCGGAACACTTCAGTTGTATTTTAATGCCAACGTGGACATGCCTATAGAGCTTTCCACTGGTGTCTGAATCGGCTAGAATGCATGTTGGTGCCAGGCCTGAACAGATCCAGCTTTGTTATTCAGTTCTGTCAGACAAATATGGTTTAGATCATATTTGTCTGACTGAACCATATGTTAATATAGCTAGTTCTGAATCCTCCACTGGTCCTCTGTCATTTGGGGTTCCATGGTGTTCTGTGTTAGGTCCCCTGCTTTTTCTCTTTACCCGTCTTCTTTAAGTTCTTTACTCAGGAAGCAAATGGGATCTTTTTTCAATGTTATGCTGCTGATAGTCAGATATATAAGCCACTGAGAAAGAAAGATGCCCTCTCAATTAGGCCACTTCTGTTGTGTCTTGAAGCATGAGCGTAGCCAGGATTTTGAATTGGGGGGGGGTTCTTTTTTGTGAAAAGTGGACTTTTTAAGATTGGGGTAGGAGGGCCGCGTAGGGCACTGCCGTGGGTGGGGTGGGGGGTTTGCATTTTAAGGATTTTAAAAGGTTAAGATTAATTCTGATAAACATGTTCAGCTGTAAAGTCTGAAGTTTTGTGTAGTTTAGTATTAAAATGTTTATATATATTTAACACAACATATAATTTAATCCAGGTAGGAACATTCATATTTTGATACAGCATTTTTTTTTCTGTATGAACTGTCATGATCTGTGTTTTCTATTTACTTATTGTATTTTGGTTGTTTTAGTATTTTCGTATTAGTCTGTCCTCCAGTTCAGTTCTGCTGGGCCACACCTACCTGCCCCTGATCTCAGTTTCTCTGCACAGTTGTTGCTATTTTGTATTAATTAGTTGGGCTTTATATTCTCTGGAGTTCTGTTTGTTCTTTAGTTTGGAGTTTTATAGTTTGTGTCATTTGTGGCTCAATTTTTGTTTGTGTTTATGTTCCCACAAGTAAATAAATTTAATTTAATTTTAAGAAGATAAATGTCTGTGAGAGTGTTTGACTGCACTTTGGGTCAAAAATCTTCACCATGACATGAACAATGACATCCAATAGTTTCAAACTGTCCCTGAGTGTAATTCAACGAGGAGCCAAAATAAGGTGTGGAAAATGGGGTTAAGCATCAATACAAAAGAAATTAAGAAATTATTATATTGTATATGTGTATAATAATTTACTTAAAAGCAGATATTTTTTTACTTTTTGAGAGAATATTAAATCTTTTTTTTTTCACAGTCAGATGATGAGTGAATGCAGGCTTCATGAGATGCAGTCAAACATCTGGAGACGTCCTCCCAGATTTTTTCTTGTCCCCACTAATTAATGTGGGACTGAACTTACTTTTTTTACAACTCAACAAGTTTCCTCGTCTCTCCTGTTGAGTTTTTCTATTATAATCCATGGCTGCAGTGATCATATCATCAAATTTAACTTTCATAAACTGATGTCAGTTAACAACCACATCTTTCTGACTTGTTTCTGTCCAAACAAGTGATGGATCAAAACTGCCTAATTTACTACATTAATATTTTGGAATTTTCAGACATCCTTTATAAAAAAAAAAAAAAAAACAACAAATGCAATATTATTGTGTTATAGTTAAAGATTATAATTTTATCTTGGCATTTCTCTGTGAATATTCTTGAATATGAAATCCGATTCAGCATTTGGTCTATGCCAGGGTTTTTCTCATCCAGGATCAGCTAAATCAGCTCTTGGACTCTTGGATCTTGAATTGATCTTCACTTAAAGTCAGAATCTGATGTTTGATGGCTGAATTTTAAACCAGCTTTGAGCCAAGAATATTTTCACACTTAATATTTTCTCCACAGCTTTCTCAAGAGTATTTCTGAGAAGTTGAATAAATACTGGTCCAGTTCTTTGTTTAAAAATTTGACATTCATAACTTCTCCACTGAAGACCACTGAAAAATGGTTGGGTTATCCCTTTTATCATATATCGCTTTGAGACGTACAGACCAGTTACTTGTTTTCCACATGCGGTGCGTCCTCGTGAGAACAAAGAACATCGTGTTTGTTTGTTTTTTTTTAACAGAGAAACTTTGTCTATGCTCGCAACAAGTGGAAACTCTGCTCTGAGTTGTTTCGCGCTCCTGTTGCTTTCTTGACGCTGGGTTCTGTGTTGTTGGTCCGTGCGCGCTCTGGACGTGTGCTTGTGTATGCGCAGGACCGGTTCTGGTCCATGTGTGTGTTGAGAGTAATTTCTGGGCGATTAAAGTGAGGATGTAGAGGAAGAGGCAGGATGTATAATGTAAAGAGAGTAGGGCCAAGAACTGACCCCTGAGGAACTCCACAAGTGACTGTATGCGTCTTTGACTTGGCTTCTCTGATGGCAACATAGTCAGTCCTGTCAGGAAGGTATGACCGAAACCAGTCAAGAACAGTATCATGAAGTCCAGTAGCTTGAGAAAGACTGTTTAGGAGGATGTTGTGATCAATAGTACCAAATGCTGAGGACAAGTCAAGAAGGATTAAAAGAGACTGTGAGGCTGCATCTGCTGTTATCAACAGGTCATTGGTGACCTGGATTAAAGCTGTTTTGGTGGAATGTGAAGAGCAAAAACCAGACTGAAACTTCTCAAACAGCTGGTTTGATTTGAGGTGATAATTTAGCTGTGCAGCAACGACTTTCTCCAGAACTCTTGAGTGGAAGGGGAGATTCGCAATGGGTCTGTAGTTTGTAAGAAGTTCTAGGTCCAGACTGTTTTTTTTTCAAAAGGTTTGATTATGGCCGCTTTCAGTGGTGGTGGAACAGAACCAGACTGAGGAGACATATTGATAATGAGAGTTCTTAATGGCCCAATGATTGCAATATTTTTAAGAGAGTGGAAGGAAAGAGGTCAAGGGCACAAGTAGTGGGTTTCATGTTTTTGACAATGTCCAAGACCTCTTGCTGAGAGACAGGAGAGAATGAGCAAAGAGGCTGAGAGATTTGGAGCTGTGGCTCAGATGATCTTTGGGTTGGAGATAGAGCAGAATGTATTGTGCTGATTTTTGAGCTAAAACTAATCAAAAATGTGTTTCATTGGTCAGCTGTTGCATGTTGAGTTTTTAATGGAGAGCATTGTCCAATTAGGTGATGAACTGTGGAGAAAAGTTGCTTTGAGTTTCCTGGGCAGCATTGAATAATATTTGAAAAGTACTGTGATCGTGCCTCTTTTAGGGACTTGGAATGGGCTATCTGGTGCTCATGATAGTTTTGTTTGTGGACAGTTAAACCAGAGGTTTTATATTTCCATTCCAAAGCACGCCCACATGTTTTCATTTTACGTAATTCAGAATTGTAGCGGGGGCAGAATTGAATAAACTGACAGATCTGGTTTTGACAGGGGCATAGAGATCCAAAAGGCTGCTCAGGGTTTTATTGTACAAATCCACTGACTCATTTACTGATGTAGGAGTTTCAGAAAGAGCAAGTTGAATATCAGCTGTCATAGTTTCAGTGTTTGTTCTTTATATTACGGAATGAGATCTGACTTTTGTCCTTTTGATCAAGGGATTGGCGTGGTAGTTGCAGTGAGATGGTCATATGATCTGAGACACCCAAATCATAGACTTGAGGGTTGTTAGGCAGGACGGAGTCTATAATGACCAGATCCAGAGTGTGACCATGATTTTGTGTAGGAACACTGACATGCTGTTTAAGGTTAAAACAATCCAGAAGGTAGTGGAATTATGCTGCATAATGGCAGGAGGGAGAGTCATCATGATTGTTCAGGTCACCAAGAATCATGATTGTTGCAGAAACAGGACAGAATGTTGAGAGTAGATTGGAGAGCTCTGGAATAAAATTTGGATTTGGTTTAGGTGGCCGATAGATAAGGTGATATGCCTTTTGGGTGGAAGTCTTGAATTTGAAAGCTAAACATTCAAATGAAGAAATTTTTTGGCAGAGATAGTGAAAATAGATCCAGATCTTTGTGATAAATGACAGACAAACCACCACCACAGCCAGTGCTTCTAACTGCCTGAAGGTAGGCATAACAATCAGGGCAGACCTCATTGAAGGTGAAGAGATTGGTATCAGTTAAACACATTAAATCCAAACTATTGTCCAGAATGTGGTCTTGAATAAAACAGGAGTGGTTAGTGAGGGACTGTGTGTTCAGCCGTTCTATCATGATTGGTTTTGAATCCTTCAATTTCTGAAGTGGGTGCAGAAGGCAGAAATCCACTTAACATCTTACAATTCACTGACTCTGTAATATTGAGAGGTTACTGTGGTGATGAAAATCTGAAGTGCCGGATGACGTCGTAAATGTGCGACGGCGGGTGCTGCGGACCACAAGCAGGGAATATCAGCCATCCAGCCATCTTTCTACAGGAGCTTCTGTGGATGTATGGAAGATGACGAAGAAGACCCAGTTGTTGAGGTTCAACAGTTCAATGAAAGAATACTTTAACATTGTAGAGCCAGTGACGTGGAGCAAGTTGTCCAGAGTCAAGGTAAAAACACAAACTCTTTGAAACTCTGCTTGGTGCATTCAAATGTCACCTTTCTTCAGTTATAGAACAGATAAAATCCTAAAAAATAAATAAATAAAATCAATAAGATCTGCAAATAATAACAGATTTTAAAGAGAGAGTAGCGGCAGCCATATCACGCCCACGTCCACTAAGACGTCCATTGAGTCTCGACGCAATGGACGTTGTTTGGTCCCAGTGAGTGCCGTGAACCTTCCCCTGTGGATCTGGGCCCCCTGCCACTGCATGTAAAGCAGATAGTTTGTTACCCTGGTTTTAAAATGGACAGTAATTTTAATTATATTCCTAGATTGGAGCTGTAGTCAAGGACAGTTTATCATTTTAGGCAACTGGAAAAGGTACAACTGTTTTCTACAAAACAATACTTTGAAACAATTATTCATATGTTTGTTACATCACTGCTCAATTAAGACTGTTACGCTCTTTACCTCGGAGTCAGCCGGTCCTCCCTCAGACGCCTCCAGTTGGTTCAGAACGCTGCAGCTCACCTGCTAACTTGAGTTCGTAAGAGGTAGCACATCATCCGCACTCTGGCTTCCATCCACTGGCTACCTGTTCATTTTAGAAATCATTTTAAAGTTATTTTATTTGTTTTTAGAGTTTGAATGGTCTTGCCCTATCCTACCTCTTTGAGCTCTTTCATCCACACTCCTGCTCGGTGCTTCAGGTCGGATGAAAAGCTGCGTAAGCTGAGAAGGGACAGAGCCTTTTGTGTTGCTGTTCCAAGATTCTGGAACAATCTTCCACTTCCTTTCAGACAAGTCCGTTCACTGTCCACTTTGAAAACTCTGTTAAAAACACATTTATATTCCCTAGCTTTTAGCACAGCCTGAGACTTGTTTTTGTTTGTTTTACTTTTACTTTTATTGTTTTAATTGTTTTTATTTGTTTTTGTTTTTTAATGTTTTTTTATTTTACATATGCAGTACTTCGTTGCAGCTATGGTTGTCTTAAGTGCTTTATAAATAAAGTAGTAGTAGTAATAGTAGTATAACCAAAGACCCTAATGCGCTCTGAAGGGAGAAGTGAACGGAGAGTGATTTGCATGAGTCCAGGTTGCAAAAAAAATCAAAGTGACTCACTACAATTTCAAAGCTTGGGACTTCACACCTTTAAGTTTGTACTGAGAAAACTCCTTAAAAGTGTAGCAAAACAGCTTCAAAAATACAAATCTAGTTATCCTTTAAAAAAATCTCTTAGTATATGGTTTGCTAAAATCAGTAACAGAAATTACTCTTGCTGAGCCAAAAAAACAGTGAAGCTAAGTGAAAAATTAAAGCACTAAAGCTTCAAACAGGCTTCTATTATGGGTGAATAATAAATGTAAGGTGGACAAAGCAGTAAGACAAAACCTGTTCAGACTTGTGTTGTTTGGTCTGTGAAGTCTTGTCAAAGAAACTTTCTGTTTGCAAGGAGGTCAGAAAGCTCTTTCTTCTTTTAAATTAAACCTTTTTTTATTCAGACGAGTTTTTATTTCAACAAGAACAGTTTGATGTCTTAGTTTCCTGTGAATTCTCCGTCTTTGTTCACTCATACTTTTCATTAAGTTTCTTTATTTTGTGTTTCACAAATGACACACTAAGCCAGTCATTTTGTAAAGATAATGTGTCTCTGAATCAGTTGGCTTTATCAATGGTCAGTGTTTCTCACACATCTGTCAGTGAAAACACTCATCAGGGTTTTTAGACTCATCATAGTTTGTAAAATGTTTGGGATCAGTAAAGGTATTATATCTTAAAGCAGTGTTATTCAAAACCGCCAGGGTGCCCTCAGAAAGCTGATGTTAAAAAAAATGAAAGTAAATAAATTGAATCTAATATTTTTAAATCATTTTCATAAAATTAAATCTGTTATTCAGTCAATATTTTAAAATATAACTTAAGAGAGGAATTTATAAATTTTTTTCTGTTCTTTTTGTCGACAGGTTTTTTGAAAAGTTGTTTTTTCAGTGGAAATATAACCGTGTATAAAACATGTTAGTAAAAATGTTCTTCTGCTAAACAAATGCAATAATTACTGACTAATGAACAAGATTGAGAAAAACATTCTAAAAGTTGATGTTTCTTTACATATTTTGTAGCACCCTTTATGGGTTTGCAAGGGGGTCCCCAGCCAAATGCCAGGTACCCCTGGCTTAAGGTGTTCATCAAAATGACACTTCACATTATCAACAAAAAGTTTATTCTTAAACTAGATTTTATTTTAATTCATTTTTTTTACAATAGGAACTTATGCTTGCATGAATGCATTGTTTTGATTGGTAAAGATTTCCAGTGGCTGGGATAGATAGAGGTCATGTATTCACCTGAATGTACCAGAATTCTACAAAGCAATTCAAACATTGGTTTGTGTAACAAACTGACTTTAGTTCATTCAGAGAAGTAAAATTTAGAGGTCAGAAGGGTTTGCATAGAAAAACCTCTTATTCAGTAATATACCTTTACCTCAACAGAACACAGGACAAATATGCAAACAGAGGCAATGGTGTTCTGTGGTACAAACTAGGGATGCACCACATATTTTTCACTTCCAATCTTATACCTGAATTTTGGATATCGGACGAAATGGTAACATTCTGATACCAAAGTGCTATTTGTTTTATCATCATCCATCCATTATCTATACCCACTTTTTTCTTTCAGGGTCACTGGTGGTACCCATATCCAGCAGTACTGTGCGAGGAATAGGGTATACCCTGAACAGGACACAAGTCCATCACAGGGACATACAACCATTCACTCTCTTACTCACACCTAGGGATAATTTAGAGTTACCAATTGACCTAACAGTCATGTTTTTTGGTATGTGGGAGGAAGCTGGAGTACCCAGAAAAAACCCATGCCATGCATGAAGAGAACATGCAAAAATTCAGATCTGGTAGTTATGTTGGTATCGGATACCGGTACTGGATCGGCCCCATCCCTAGGAATGTCTTAGCAATGTCTTCACATCACAAATACCTGTTTATTTTCATATTGTAAGAGGGCAGTAGTCCTCTAACACTTCTCAAAACATAAGGTTTATGAGGAATTTATCATGGATTCTTTCTTCTTCAAGAAATATACCTTTCGTATATTTCATAGTGTATTTCGACACACAAAGATTTCTGGACCAGGTGATTTCAATTTGATCTAATAATAAACTAGATCATTTATTTACACAATCAAAACAAATCACCTATGTACAAAATCTATAGATAATCAAATTTCCTTAAAAGCTTAGACCAACAGGAACCTCCACGCGTCCGTTTAGCTTCTCATTAATCTAACAACTTTAACAGAAATGGCAAACTTCAGGTTTCAGATGCGAGTTAAACCAGAATGTTTGAAGGCACTTTAACTTAACTGGGTAGGCAGATAGTCAAAGTTTTAGAGTTTAGGAGGAAAAGTGATTAGTTAATGAAATTAACTTTAACAATTGCAAAGTTTAACCAGAGTTGGGGCACTGCTTCCGGTGAGTTCGAGTCGTAGCTTAGAACACTCATCACAACAGCTTTACCTTTCTGAGTCGTTTTCGCCCATTCAGGTATGCATAGGACTTAGCCAGATGAGAAGAAAAGTCCGTCAGGGGTTTTCTCTCGATCAGCAAAAAAGTTATGACTTTTAGCGTCTGGAAGCTTCTGTCGAACTCCCAAGGAACACATACCGTTCCGGTTTGCTCTTTCAAAATAAAATACTTTCCATGGAAGTTTGGAGCTTTAAGCTCTGAGTTGATTTGAGTAAAATTCACAAGCACAAAGACTCTGAAAAATAGTAAATACAGTAATAGATCTTTTCTACATTACAGACTCAGCCGTAGCTGGTCACTAAGTCTGTGAAAGCAATAGTATTTGGTGTCTCTGGATGGACCAAAATGTTTCCTACATTTATTTATTCTTTTCCTTGTTTTTATGTTCTCCCTAGAGACACCAAGATATATGGTTGTGGTGGGATTTTTATATTGTGTCGTCTAAGTGAGGTAAAAAGTCTATTTAGACTGAGGAGAAACTATTGGCAAAGGACAGGAGGGGGAGGATAGCGAGACAAAGAGGAGGCAGTGGATCTCATGGGCAAATAGCCCTGACTAAACCATCATTATCAGAGGTGAGTGTTAGAGGCTGAATGGACTGTCATTATTTGCTCCCTCTCTTTCTCTGTGTCTATCTTCTTGTCCTCTTCTCTCTTTTTTGTCTTCACTCTCTAGGAGATGAGGAGGAGCAATTAGATGGAAATCGTTAGCTGCGTTGCTGCTGCCATCAGAGATAATTTACTCTCGTTCTCTTTCTTTATCTTTGTCCAATGTAAGAATGATTAACTGATGACTAAAGTTTGATTGTAACCTAGCTTCATACATCCAGACAATGCAGAATTGAAAAGGAAGTAGGAACCATTTTTTACTGAAGCACATGGGGAATGAATATGGCTAGAAAATCTAGGGAAAATTAAACATTACACATACAGATTATAATATGGAGAAGCTGGTGTTGTTTTGTTTAGTCTCCTATTTTTCACAATTTTGCATTTGCAAAAGTTGTATCAAGTCTTTTGTGCAAGTGTTTTTTAAAGTTCAAACATTATTTTGTAAACACAGTTGCATTCTACATACGTATTAGTTTTTAAATGGAAGCACAACAAAGTTTATCAAAGAGAATAAATAGTAAAGTTGGTATTTTTATGTTACAAAAAGACATTGCTTTTTAGTTTGTTTTTAATTTCACTTAACATACTCCCATTGAACTTTTTTTTTTCTTTCAGTGAATATTTTGGGTTCAACATGCAATGACATTAAACTTAGAAGAGCACTGTTTCTGCCTAGGATTTGCATCATGTCATCTAAGTTTGGCTCAGATTTTTTTTATGTAATGTATTCAGAGAGTGATTTCCTCCAAATTGGAAATACTGTTAACAATTTCACAGAAAAGTTTTTGGGAAGTGTCCTAATTAGATGTCTGAACCTTGTCACTGTTGGCTGTGACTCACTCTGAACCCAACTTTAGCCTTCTACCTGTTTCTTTCTTGTAAAAGACCACAATTTAAAACTGTGTGGTGCTTTGACTCCCATCCCTACTGCTTTACATTCTTCTCCAAACAACATGTGGCTAACTGAGCCACTAAGGACAGATGACTAATTGGTATTGTAAGAGTGGAAGGGATAGTTACTGTCCTACATCAGTGTGGTTGTAAATACAGAAATGTATACTCTTTGCAGAGTTTGCTTGTCACCAGTTGCTTTTTCTTCAGTGTTTGCTAACAGGCAGCATTTATTTTTGTGACCACCAGTGTAACAAAAACATCAAGTATTAAAGTCTTATGTGGTATTGTTTTGCTGAAACACATTTTTGTTGCCAAAGAAAATGTACTGACATAGAAATAATACAGTGATGATTCAAAAATTGACATTGGCCAATCCGCGTGCTTACAGCGAAATAAAAACGAGTTAAAAATGTATAGTGGTAGTGATCTAATCTAAAAACATTCTAATTTTTCAAAAAAAGCTACTCACTGCAGACCAACATTTCTTTTCATCGCCGCAGACATCGAACTAATCAAAAGGCATTTTCCCAAATAGTTCTCCTTCGTGATACCTAATTGGTCAAATTTCTGCTCCTTGCCCAATAACTACATCAGAATATTAGTATTAAAACGGAAGTAGTTAAGCAAAGCTGAAAATAATAACCTTGTGACACATTCAACTAGATGGCAATCCCTGGGAATACCCAGACTCACTGGAGAGATTATGTATTCCCTCTGGCCTGGGATTGTCTTGGACTCCCCCAGGAGGGGCTGGAGACTGTCACTAAGAAGACAAATGTCTTACTTTTCCTCATAGACCTGTTTCCTCTGTGAGCCAAACATGGATAAGTGGTAGAAAATAGATGGATGGAAATTAGTAGAGGTCTAGATTTAGCACTTGTCTGATTGAAACTTTGTGTTTTTAACAGACATTGTGATACCTGCTGTGTATCAAGTTAGCACAGCCAGTCACGCTTATTACAGCCTATTAATTTGGTCAGCCAACAAGTAATGAGCTGCATCTAGGATGTCAGTTAAAAAACTTGCATCCTTATCAGTTCTCCTTGCTTAAAACTCCTTGTTAATTTAAGGTGCTCTTTGTAGATTGCATTGGCCATTACTTTAATTAATTGCTTTTGTCTGTGTACATTGATTTGCATGTTGTTAAATGGCCTATATAACAACACATTCAAATCTCTACATTTTCTGATTTGCTGTAAATTTGATCTGTTGTTGTGAGAAGTAAACATTAGGATCTGTCTTAGCACCACTTTAGGTTATACAATTGTAAAATGAGAAGTACTTTTGATTTACTAGCTAGCTAGAACAAATGATAAGTTAATTGATGTTAAGCTATCCATTTAGCCATCTGTAACCTAAAAATAACAGTCCTGTTATGTGCTGGGTTAGTTTTGGGCAAAAAGCTGTTTCATTTTACTTTGGGAAAGCCTGGAATGGTTTTCAGAATATCACTGGACTGCCACAGAGAAAATGGCAACAATAAAAACACTTTTACTTGCAGCCAATTTAGCATCCTTATTTAATTTAGGATGTATGTTGTGGGACTATGAGAGGGAACTGAAGCACTTGAAATAAAAAAAAACATTGATACCAGGAGAACACACACTCCATGTAGAACCCTTAATGCTATGATGTGATGTGCTAACCATTGACCTACTGTGCTTTACATTGTATATTCAGACATTTTCATGTAAATACAAATATCTAAGAATACTTACTGTAGAGTTCAGTGGAGTTTGTTACACCTCATGTTAGTTTAATCTGTCAAAAACTACAATTTCTGTTTTTGGATGCAAACAGTAAATGGATGCATGCTAGCAATAAACATAAGGTGTTTGTTGAACATAAACCCTGTGGTAACAATACATTGAAATCTGCATTATTGTTACGTGACTTAAATTTTTTAATTAAATTTCTTTATCCTATACTTTTTGGTCCTTTCCTTGCACATTTGTAAAAAGCCCAAACTATGTGGTCTACAGTATTACTAATATGTTTCCACCCAGTTCTTTTTAGTTTCTGTTTCACACATATTTTAGTAAAATGTGTGGATACTTTGCACAGTTTCAAGTAAAATGTTATTCAGATCACCTCAAAAACAGATTCCCAGGAGAGATATAGTGCACAGTAACACACATAGCATTCTATGTGCTTTTACAGCTGTCGTACCTGCATGCCAGTGTCTGAGTTAAAGCTGCAGTCTGTAACTTTTATAAAAATTTATTTTTTTCATATTTTTTAAAACTGTCACTATGTCCTGACAGATTGATATTAGACAGATAATCTCTGAAAAAACAAAAGTCCTGTGGCTCCTCTTGGTGGTCCTAGAGCCACTTGTTCAAATCCTAATGCTCACGAAGAAAAACAGCCAATGAAAGCCTAGAGGTGTGTCTCACAGTTGTCAAACATGTATGTGAACAAGCTGCTCATGCCCATCTACCCCCCCACACACGCACACCCTGGCCGCAGCACTCTCATTCAAGCTCGTTCACAGCAGCTGTGCCAATGGAGGAGAAACAAGCTAATGTTACAGGAAAACTGCCAATTCCTTGATTGGCGCCTGCTCTGAAAACAAAGACAGGTAAACAGAAGACCCAGGACAAATCCAAGTTAAAAAGAAAGAATTAGATCGAGCTGGAAAATAAACATCGGAGCTGCTTTTCAGAGGTGGCGAGAGCCCCTCGTCCTGAAAGGATTGAAAAGCAATGAAGAGTTGGCAACATCCCTGCTTGACAAGTAAGTATCTTTGCTTGATTCGTTTATTTTTTAAAACTACACAACGAAGATAACAATGGTTACAGTATCACCAGTGATAGCACAAATGCCATTTACTGTAGATTGTAGCTAAGACAGCCTAACAGCTTGTTAGTTTGCAGGAATGTAGCAGACCAGGTGATGACAAATGCTAACAGTAGCAGCTAACTTGTTCAACCTCAGTATAGTTTAGATACCTACATTTAGTTATCCTAACTTATTCTGTTGTGGATCAGAATTAAATGCATGCAGATGTGGTTAAATTTCTGTAGATCGTAGCTAAGACAGCCTAATATGCCAGGCCAGATGATGATAAATGCTAATGTTAGCAGCTAACTCATTCAACGTCGGTAGGTGTTGTGGATCAGAATTAAAGGCATGCAGATATGATGAAAGTACTTTAACTGTGCACTGCCATTGTCTAAAATAAAAAGTAAATAAAAATACGAAGAGAGGCCAAATCACAACAACTAGCACTTAGCCTACTATGTGCTGGTTTGGTGTTTTCCCAAGCAGATATTTGTGAATGTGCTCATGTTTGTACTTAGTATTATTCACGATTGTTTATATCTAAGAACACATCATCAAAAAGTATTAGTTCTCCTACACAATATATGTTGTTGCTGATTACTTTTGTGTAATGGAAATTATAATAACAATTTTAAGACTCAGCAGTTGTGGCCACTTCCACAGTGATAGAATTGATACAATAATTCAGTTAAAATCTTGGCGTTCTGGAACTATACTGGGTAATGTTTCACATTCTGTCTGAAAGTAATCTTTCTATAAAAGATGATAACGTCAGCGGGACATTTTAGGAGTATATAACAAGTAAGTGTGTCTAATTTCAAAACAGCCCTGATAAATTATGTATGGCATGGTTTTTTTGTAGATTTCAGGGTAGTGGTTTGGCTGAAACATCTACACCAACCAAACATAAGAGGATCACACATCCGTTCCCTGCCCTTTCCAGTGTTTTCCAGTACTGTTGGCGACTCATACTCAGATCGGTAAGAAAATTATATTGAAGGCTGTGTGTTTGTTTGGTCTGATTATCATGTATGATTCTATCTACAAACATAATGATAGTTTAGAATTATAGGCAAGTTGGTATATAACAATATATAACATACACTCACCGGCCACTTTATTAGGTACACCTGTCCAACTGCTCGTTAACACTTAATTTCTAATCAGCCAATC
>JARVJO010067191.1:0-17692 GCA_031762555.1 Cynodonichthys magdalenae | reverse complement strand
CCTTATATAGACACATTATTGTGTTGAGATTTGACTCAGTTTGTGTTGATATTAACACATCTGTTTTAAGAGTGTAGAAAGATGAGCTGGTGGTTCAAGAAGCAGGATCCATGAGAAGATTTTATAGTTGTGTCCCACTGGTCTTTTGGCAAGAGAATCAGTGGAGCCTGTGGTTAGGATCAGCTGATTTCAGTGGAAAGCCCAATCCTGTAAATGTCTCTTAGAAAGACCGCAATAAAAGAGCAGATTACAAAGAAGCTGGTTAGTATGACATACAGTTGAGATAAAAAAACACAATGTTGGACATTTAAGTACGTTATAAAATAAACAGAAATAAAATTAAACTGACAACTTAGACAAAAGCATCATTTTATGTCAGACTGAGATCAACATTTAATTCTTTTGATAACTGAGCTCATTTGTGGCTTTACCTCCTTAGTCATAATCTTTGTTTTTCACTAAGCATGACATAGTAGACCCATTTATGTTCAGTTCAAAAGGCTCTAATAATACTAAAATGGGATGATGGTACAACGCATCAAGCATAAATATTGTTTTAACAAACTTCAACAACAAAATTAAAAGTGTAAAATGTTGTTAAATTTGTCACATTTTGAATTGAATATATGTAGTTTGGTTGATTATGATTAACAGGACACATGTTAAGAAACACTCATCTTTATATTCAGCAAATCAATGTAATTTCAACAAAACAGCTCCTCAAATAAATAGCTGTCAAACAGCTTGATTGACACTTGGACATGCTATGGGAACATTATTAGTTTGGCAAACCCTCCAGGAGTCAGGTTTGGGAGGAAGCTCACTAGCAACCAGCAGGTGGTCCAGCCTTGGCTTCTGGAGCAAAGTCCAAAAAAGCTACATATTGTTGCCTTTGCATGAATGCACTGCAGAGAGACTAGATGTACAATTAATGATTTTCAGTTTCATTAAAGAGTGTTCAGTGGTTCACAAGATATTTTGCTAACAGAAAAACAAAGTAGACTCAACAGTTAGTAGTAAAATTTCAGGCAACGAGCTTGCACAATGAATAGCACTTGGTGCAATCTTTTATTGCTCAGAATAGTATGACAAGTGTCAGTATCAATTACTACCATTTGTATGCCAGCATCTGTAGAATTCATTAAATTTTTGTATGTTTGTTAGGTCAGTTGTCTGTTGTAGCCATTTCAAATCAGGTCTTCAAAACATCCTTCCCTATGCTCAGCTACTTTTTTTAGTTATACGTTAAACCCTACTGATATCTACATCAGCCCCCAATCTCACAGCTCTACTATAATTGCTCTTCCAGAGTTCACTGTGTGTGTGACATGCCGCCGGCACTTCACCACAACCTTTGTAAGAGTCTCAAAAGCATTCAACACGTAAGTGCCACCTCATGTAGATACACCTGGTGCTAAGACAAAACGTTAGGGTGGCAGTATTTGACACGACAATGTTCATTTCTTCACCCTACCTCACTCTTCGTCACCTGTTGACATTTTACCCCCTTGGAGAGGCCCAATTTACCATTCAACCAGCCAGTGTCCACACACTTATTGAGGTGGTGCACACACTCACTTTTGACATTTGGGTAAAACTTTTGGGTGACAGAAGGAAGTAAAAGACATTTTCCTTGGAAAGCCTGGACTTTTGAAGTTTCTTTCTTGATTTTGTTTTTCTTCTGAAAAGATGAGGCACTCAGCTTTCATAGGACTCCTGGTGGTTTTGCTAAAACAGTTTCATACATCTGAAGGTAGGATGGTATTATACATTTGGATTTAATCGTGTTATGTCAGCTTTTTAAAAAAGAAAGGAAAATATTGATCATTAACAAATTCTGTTTTCCTCATAGTATTGTTTATAGCCTTTGATCTACTGTATATAATATGTAGATTGTGTCTAGTCTTGTTTTGTATAGTATTTATGTTTATATGTATTTGCATAATGGAAAAAAGCAGAATGACTAAATAAATAATTCATTCATTTTCTTGCCTAAAGTTTTGAGCTACAGCTCTGAAGCCACATCCATCAGGCATGTCATTGAACATTTTCAATCATCATCATATCCATCTGTATGAATACAAGTACAAACATTTATTGTGATCACAGCTCCAAAACAACACTGATAATTAACACTATCTCCGCAGGTGGGTCTAATTCCAACCAGCCCTCCACTGAGGTCACCTACCAAGATGGCCAGACCTTATCCCAGGACCCAGAGCTCCCTGCTGCAGAACCGATGCCAGTAGTGTCTCTTCCTAGTTTGAAAGAAGTACAGCAGGCGGTAAAGACAGCCTCAGAGCAAGTGGACAGTCGTGGGGCAGGAGAAGTGCTAAAGGAGCTGTTGGAGAGGGTGGTAGAAGCAGCTCTGGGTCATGCTGAAGGAGGAGGTGAAGCAAAAGATGCAGTTGCAGTGGCCGAGAAGAAAACAGTCAACAATGATGGCCCCGGAGTCGAAACAAAACAGCATGAAGCTGAAAAAATGGAGCAGCCAGTGTTGGATAAAAATACTAATTTTAAGGAGGGAGATGCCAGATTTGAAGAGGAGGGGGAAGCAGAGGCAGATGCAATTGAAGATGTAGTTATAGGAGAGAAGGGAGTTGTCAAGGGACAGGGTGGAACAGCAGCTGCGTCTATAGAGAAGTCCACAGAAAGTGTAGAAACTGAAGTCAGAGAGGCAGAGGGTTTGGAGGATATTGATGAGTCACTAGGAACTACACTCAGTCAGGAGGTTACAGAGAAACATTCAAAAGAGACAAAAGCAGATTTAGAACGAAGGGAGGAAGACAGCAAAGAGCAAGTTGTGTTGTCAGTTTTAAAGAATGCCACTGAAATAGAAATAAGGGACAAAGAGGAAACTCCAGCTGCTGTGGAGGCGGTAGTAGATGTTCAGCCAGAGCTGGAAACTGTGAATGACTCTAAACCTGGCCTGGGTGTAGCTGATGAGCAGGTAGGAACTAACGGGGGAAAAGAAGTATTTCTGAATGAAGAAACTCCAACATCTGAAACGGATGAAGAGATAATTGTGCTGCCTTCTAAAGATTCTGAGATAAAAATAACAAAAGCTGTTGTAGGTGGGCCAGCAGAGGTGGAGGACGGGGTAAAGAGGGGCGAGTTTATGAATGGACATGAAGAAGCAGATAAAAATGGAGATTTAGTGGCAGGAGGAACTGAGGACAAGGCAGAAACAAAGGGTACATATTTCAGACAACCAACAGTGGATGAAATAAATAATATAAGTGTTATCAAGGAGGATTCCTCTGTGAATATGGGAGGAGACAATAAAGCAGGAGAGGAAGAACAAACTACTGTGAAGAATCTGCACCTTGTCAATGATCAAGGTGAGATATGTGTTGGTAATGTTCAGCATGTCCAAGGAAATAATCATTGTTGAAAGAGAAAAAGGGGACCTTAAATTGCACAACAAACAAGTGATTACCTGCCTCATTCAGTTATCTTTTAGTTCATCTGTATAGGGTACTGAATCTGTTTAGAATGTAAAACACCCTCACAATATGGATCACAAAAATGTTAGGTCTGCAACAAAATGTGTCTTTAAAATTCAGTGCCACTAGACTCAGCTGCTTTGGGATTAGCAACACAGTGTCTGCATCTTAATCTGATTTTGGAAAGAAGTAGGTGACCCATCAGTTTGAAAAAAAAAACACTGACACTGATAAAAGAAAAACAAAAAAAAAACAAAAACCTTTTGGAATCCCTGTGTATATGCTTGAGTTGCAATTACATTTTTATAGAACCCCTTAAATGGATACTCAGACTTTTGTGGCATACAGCAGCTATTGCTGCTACCTCTTAGTACTTTTTTCTCAGTTCTTTTTTCTTTAAAAAAAAAGTACATTAATTAAGGCCAGACCTAGCCAATTTGGTGCTCCTTATGCGATTTTCAAAATATCTCTGCCAATTTACATACATTCACATACCAAATTAAATAGTTTTGTATTTGATATTATTGTTTTATCTTTAGAAACCAGGTTGTCAAATTAAAATAGTTAACAATAAAAGAAATTTACTCCTGGTAAGATCTACTTTTATGCCTTTTCCAGCCATTTGATCATTTTACTAAGTTTTTTAGATTAATAAAACATAAAATCATTGTTTGATTATGTTGGTACACTAAAAACCAGAGTTTAACCTGAACTTTATTAAAGATCATAAAGGAAACTCCATTATCTTATTGTATTTTTTAGTTACAAACTGAGCGCCAGTAGTTAGTCTTGACCGCATCATATCACAAAATATCCTCTGCACCTCAGTCAGTAACAAAACAGACTGAAAAAAAATCAGAACAACATGAGTAACCAGTGATAATTCTACAGACTAAATCAGCTATACTCTGATTTAAAAATAAATAAATAAAAAAAAATCTTCCTGCATTTATGCAACAGGCCCACCCTGCCATCAGTCCATGTAGACATGTTTTAAGGCATTCTATTGGTGCATAGACACCATGACTCAAGAACTTTTCCCAGCTTTAGCAAATTATACTTTCTCTTTAACATTGATCTCTAAGCCTGATTTTCACATGTGTGTCACATTCCAAATCTTTCCTCTAGAGACTTTGGTGATCCCTGGCCTACAGCTTGAGCACAGTACTAAAGCCTTCATGGAAAACAGATCTGAACACCAGCTCCACACCACAAACTCATCAGCCGATGAGGTGGAAAGTGAAGAAAATACCCTCAGTGATGAGAAATTTGACCACAGCAATGAAATCATTACTCCAACAGATGACTTTTTGCCACACAAACATGGCAGGATCCAACCTACACTTGAGCATTTTCAGAATGATGTTCTAGCTGAATACCATCAGGCAGAGGGAGGGGAACCAAGGGAGACCAATGAGCTGGTGGAAGATTCACCCGGAATCAGAGGTAAATACAGTATGTACAACTATTAGGAAGGGCACGCAATGGGCCTTATGCAAGAATGTTTTCATATTCTTATCCTAAATTTCTCTTCCTTTTTTTGTCACAAAGGGCTCGTACAAACATGCCATGGTAATTAGGATAATTAGCACTTCTAGACTTTTTTAAAAAAAAAAAAAAAAAAAAAAGGATAATTAGCACTTCAATATTACCATATAAGGCTACGCATCCTGCCCTACATACCAGGAAGTGTTCATTCATGAAAATGGCAGCGAAAAGTAAAGAGAAGAACTTCACGAGTTCAGAGATTGAAATCCTGCTCTCAGAGATTCAGAAAAGAAAATCTTTCATTTTTAGCAGCGTCAGCTGTGGAATTAAAAGACCTGTTAAAGCCAAGGAATGGGAAGAAATAATGGCTGCAGTTAATGTTAATGCCGTGTCTCCCGTGAGTTGCTCCGGTAGTGATTGTACCACTACGACTTAAATATCAATAAATTAAATTAAATAACCACCTTTCAACCAGTACTCCAACTGGTCTGCAGCTAGAAATAAGTTATCTACCTTTCTCTGTCCTGCTTTGTGCTGCAGGCACTGTTATCTCTGCTGCTGACAGACTGCCTAAAATTTAAATCATTTCGTTGGGCTACATTAATACATTTAAAATTAAAGTTCCAATTCAAAGAGAATAGCCTATTGTCAATAATTTGTGTGATTTATTTTCAACTCAAAATATCTTCAAACTAATGAAATATAAAGTTGTTAGTGGAAAAAAGCAGTCTGGATAACAGCAGACTGAATGCATGTAATAAATACAACAGGTCTGGACTGCATGTGAATTTTGTTAGTATCAGAAAAGATACAATATGAGATAATTGGTGAATGTGACAAGTTTTCCTAAATCACTCGTACACACAAATTAAGAACAAATCTGTTCGTACGAACGGTTCTTGCATGAGACCAATTGACTGCTAAATATTTTGTGTGAAGTTTTCTTGGTAGCACCTGCAGAAGAAAGCAGCAACATCCAGTGACTTTATTTTCTATTGTCTATTGTTTGTCTTCTTTTTGCCTTAATGCACCTGTTCAGAGACAGATGAGCGAGGCCTGGAGGCATGGAAAATTGGGGCTATTTTTACTGCAGTCTTCCTGGTTTTGGAGACTCTCGTCATCGTTTTCTATATTGTCAAATGTCGAAACAAAAAAAGGTAAGTGTTGACTACAAAATTTAATAAGAGTCTGAAGAGAAAAGGAAGTACTTTAAAGTATGTCACTTA
This sequence comes from Cynodonichthys magdalenae, assembly GCA_031762555.1. Classification (NCBI taxonomy): domain Eukaryota; kingdom Metazoa; phylum Chordata; class Actinopteri; order Cyprinodontiformes; family Rivulidae; genus Cynodonichthys; species Cynodonichthys magdalenae. The sequence continues at coordinate 11,532 of JARVJO010067191.1, read as the reverse complement.
AAAAATAAATAAAAACTTTTACTTTAATACACGTGCTTTATGAAAGTCTCATCTGAGTAAATTTGTTGTTTTCTTCGTGCATAATTACCATTTGGTTTTTACAAACATATTTATAAACTATCCATATTTTTAAATTTATGTATTTGTTTGCATTTTAACAATTAGGAAGTTTAACTTGACACACTAAAACTTTTGTCTACTCACTCAAAACTGCATTAAACAATGTTACACATTAAGGATGTGGTGCAAAGTACGTATTTTGGATAAAGCCACAGCCATTTTTCACTACAATAAAAAAAAAGCTTAAACTGAGATTACAGAATCAAACCAGTGTAGAACATCATGTGTACGTGGGATTTGACTTTAAATATTAAATGTGAGATTAGATAAATATCAATTTTCATTGGTTTGGGTTTAGATTTAAGTAGAAACTTCTAAATGAGTGGGGCCACAACATAGTTATTTGGGACAGCTGTGGTTGAATGTAACCTAAATATATTTATCAAATTTAATTACTTTACTTTGCAAGACAAAGCTTGTTTTAATTTGCTTGATGCTCACATAAACTCTAATAGCCAAAGCTCTCAAATAAAAAGGTGACATTAAATCAGAGCCAAAAAAAATCAGGATGGGTGGGATTAACTGTACAATATTAGGCTACTGCTACGAGCTCTTACAGGAAGTTTAAAAGAAAAACTCATTCCAAAAAGTTTACTTAAAGCAGCCAGAGTTCTAGTAGAGTCCAAATCTGCATAGCTTATGCTAGTTCAGCTTCTAGCCAAATGATTTATTGTAGCCTGCCATCTATTATCATCATTTTGGAAGGAGTAGCCACACTATAAGCCCAACAGTTTACACCCAACATATTTTCCTTATTGTCCTAATTAAAATGCTTTTGCACTGAGACTACATATTGACTCACGGTTGTACAGCCGACTCTTTTATGTTTATTTTTCATGCATGAAAATATAAATACTTCTCCCACATGCATCATCCACATCCAGGCACTTTTTTGTCCGCCCCTGCAGCTGAAACAAGCCATCTGATTGCTAGCTGTAGCACCGACAGGCCTACAATCACAGATGGGACTCACAGCAGTGCTGGTACACGATTGCTTCTGATGTTGCCCAAGCTGCAGTTATGGTTTCAACTCTGACAGATGATTACATGAGGAGAATGTGCTTTGTGTTGGGTCAGAATTTCCCAGTGTTCGTAAAAAGAGAATTTTCTGTGCTTCATAAGGCACTTTATGACTTATTATTTGTCTAAAATGTTATTTTGAACCATGTGAATAATTTGTTGGAGGGGTGATATTAGGCAGTGTTACGAGTGATAAAGGGACATTGTTCATATGCTTGTGTTTGAGCAGCACCCCGGCTGTGCACCGACTTTGTGAGGATGGACGTGTTGAAGCAAAAGCAGCAACAGGAGGGGACTGCAGTGACAATACACTGTCAGCAGGCAGCGGAAGCACTCAGCAGTATGTTTATACTTCGAGACAACAAATATGCATACAGCCTGTGTTTGTTTTCCTGTTGTGTTAACAAAATATCTCATGAACCACTGGATGGCTTTCAGAAAGTAATCACTTGATATGCATCTATGACTTATTAACCTTTAAAGAGGACATATGCAAAATCCACTTTTTTAGCCATTACATGATCTTTGTTGTGTACTTGGAGTCTCTAGGAGTGCAGGAAATTAGATTTTAGTCTTTCCTGGTGCTGCAAAATATATCTTTATATTCTTTTTGGCTCATATTTATCAACCTTTTCAGGTTTCTCTATTTCCTATGACATTTTCCGAAAAAATTACGTCACAGCATTTGCGACGGAACTGCCAAATAAGGTCTGAACTTACCAACTATAATTTGGTTGTCTTCATACTCCTCTGGCTCTGGGTCAGACTCTGGCTCCAACATGTAAGGCTGGACAAGTCTTCAGTTGCTGGCATCTTTTAATAATTTGTAAATAAACTATGTCTGCATTGCTATATAGACATGAAGGCTTATGGAGTTACAATAAAGAGAAATTCTGACCAAAGCATTGCAGTTCCATTTTATATAGACCCCAGTTGAATGAATTAAATGTGAAAAAGAAGAATTTAAAATCAGTATATGTCTTTTTAAAGTTTATCCAATTCAGCCACAGGCATTGGAATTCTAAAAGCACTATAAAGGAAGATTTATTTTAGTGTTTTTTTTTTTATCTAAAACCTGTTTTTCTGGAACATCAAAATGATATAACCCCGGTCTCTGTCACCACACAGTTGTCAGCTGATTAAATATTACGCACTGACCTGCAAACCTATGGCTCCTAGAAGCTTCCTGTTTCTCAGCTGATTACCTCCAGGCTGTTTTGTAGTCTATGTGCTCAGGATTCTGTTCACTGCATCACATGAAAGAGTCAGATTGTGACCCCAGAGCATTGCTGGGTAATACCATGCTTTCCCTGATCCTAGCAGACTTGAATCTGTAATAAGTCAAAAGTGTGTGTGTGCATAGGAAGTAGCCATGTGAAAGTTATAGTTAGTATTAATGTGTAAAAAAATGTTCAAGTCAAAGTAATTTTATGTCTACAAAGAAAAAAATATATACCTGCATTACAAACGCTAAGATTTATGGCCATTTGCATATTCCCTAATGCCTTTCAAAGGACAAAGTTTTAACTGCTTTGATCAAATGGTGTAAATGACTTTATGCACAAGCTTGGGCAATATTGTACAATTTCACAAGACAAATCAGCTACTACTGCACAAAAACAAACTCAATATCTGTCAAATTGATTTGGTTATAGAGAATTTTGTGTTGCCAGAGGTTGATTGGGTGTGATAGTCATCAAATTCGACTAGTCTGCCCAGTGGTTCAAGAGATATTTTGCTAACAGTCATATGGTTGACTGAACAGTAAACAGTAAAGTTTTGATCAGCTAGGGCTTGAAGTATGTATTGGAAAAGACAAGGACTAGTCTACTTACTGTAGATTGCTGCCTGTGGAACTCAACGTGAGCAACACATGATGAGAAACTAAAAAGGCCAAATTAAACTAGTTGTAAAAATGTATGATTTGTCCTAGAAAATAAAGAATAAAAGGAGTAGTTACAATCCAGCTGCCACAGAAGGGCTAAATCAGTAAACAGCCTGTCAACAAAACAAACAAAACAAAACCAGAAAATAAAAAAATAAAGATCTGGGAGCAAGTCTTATTTCTGACATCACAATTACCTCTGTATTACAAAGGGCTGCTGTTTGTACACACACTGATGCAAGAAGCCATGATACAGAGCAATCTATAACACACTGCATCAGTGTGAACTGTGGCTTAATGGAAATAATGAATATTAACTAGAGCAAAATATTCATTATAGTTTAATATCTTTCCCTGAAATAATTCTACAAGAGAAAATAGAACACCAAATACTACTACAAGTCCAACTGCATTTATTTATTTTTTTATTCAAGTGTAAGTGCTAATGTTCAGGCATCAGAACACATTTGTAGTGATAAACACACAAGAAAAGAGAAAATGTATAATTTATTTTGTGCAAAATTTACATTGTGAAGATTGTTGGCATAACATTTATTGTGCTGTTGTATTTAGAATTTAAAGTGTCTGGATTTTAGGTAAAATTACAAAATTCCTGCCAGAAGGACTGTGCAACACTAAATTGTTGGTGGTAAAAAGTAAAAAAAACAAATAAAAGGATTTATACATTCGCCGGTCACTTTATTAGGTACACTTGTCCAACTGCTCATTACCTAAAATGTTGAATCAGCCAATCACATAGCAGCAACTCAATGCATTTAGGTATGTAGATGTGGCCAAGACAATCTGCTGCAGTTCAAACAGAGCAACAGGGAAGAAACGTGATTTAAGTGACTTTGAAAGTGGCATGGTTGTTGGAGTATTTCAGAAACTGCTGATCTACCAGGATTTTCACGCACAACCATCTCAGTGGTTTACAAATAATGGTCTGAAAAAGAGAAAATATCCAATGAGCGGCAGTTCTGTGGGAGCAAATGCCTTGTTGATGCCAGAGGTCAGAGGAGAATGGCCAGACTGGAGCAGATAGAACAGCAACAGTAACTCAAATAACCACTCGTTACAACCGAGGGATGCAGAAGAGCATCTCTGAACACATCGAACCTTGAGGCGGATGGGCTACAGCAGCAGAAGACCACACTGGGTGCCACTCCTGTCAGCTAAGAACAGGAATCTGAGGCTACAATTTGCACAAGCTCACCAAAATTGGACAATAGAAGATTGGAAAAACGTTGCCTGGTCTGATGAGTCTCAATTTCTGCTGCAACATTTGGATGGTAGAGTCAAAATTTGGTATCAACAACATGAAAGCATGGATCCATCCTGCCTTGTATCAACGGTTCAGGCTGGTGCAGGTGGTGCAATGGTGTGGGGGATATATTCCTGGAACACTTTGGGTCCATTAGTACCAACTGAGCATCATGTCAACACGACAGCCTACCTGTGTATTGTTGCTGACCATGTCCATCCCTTTATGACCACAGTGTACCCATCTTCTGATGGCTACTTCCAGCAGGATAACACCTCATGTCATAAAGCATGAATCATCTCAGACTTCAAGGTTTCTTGAACACGACAATGAGTTCACTGTACTCAAATGGGCTCCACAGTCACCAGATATCAGCCCAACAAAGCACCTTTGGAATGTGGTGGAACAGGAGATTTGCATCATGGATGTGCAGGTGACAAATCTGCAGCAACTGTGTGATGCTATCATGTCAATTTAGACCAGACTCTCTGAGGAATGTTTCCAGTACCTTGTTGAATCTATGCCACAAAGGATTAAGGCAGTTCTGAAGGCAAAATGGGGTCCAACCCGGTACTAGCAAGGTGTACCCAATAAAGTGGCCAATGAGTGTATAAAATACATTTAAGATTGGAGTTATTTATACATGACAGCAATCCATTTAGTTCATAACCCACTTCCAAGGTGTTAAACTTTAAATACTTGTGATAGTGCTGATAATTTAACAAAGTAATAATTTTACATGTTCACTCACTAACAGTCCTTGAGGAAACGTTTGAGCCTCAAAGGTCAACTTGATTATCACCTTTCTAATCATTAGCAGAGCTTCAACTAACATATTGCACACAGCTAAAACTGCACTGAAGGTCATGATCAGGAAACCATTACCTGCTACTAGTTTATAATGTGAAGTGATTTAATTAGATTTCAGTGTTTCATTACATCCCGGTGTGTCTCATTGCAGCACAGTTTGTGAGCATCTCCATCTGCTGTGGAAATCATTAAATAACAGACCTTCCAGTAAAAAAATATTAGCTCACAGCTGGCTTCTCAACAGCAGTTTGACAGCCATTAGAAAAACACTAAACTGCATTGTGTTTGAGTTGTACTGTCACCTCAAAGTGGCCCACCTACAGGGAGCTGTCTTTGTTTTTTCCCCTAAAACTTGATGTGTATCAAAGATCTAAAAGTGATTTACCAGACCTTGTGTACTCAATGTCAGTTATTATGTGCTGTCAAATAGCAGCAACAACTGACACTTTTCAAATTTTAATTTTTATTGCCTGCTGCGATGAAAGGTGGGCGGTCATGTGTCAAGATCTTTGCCCAAAACTTTGGCATTTACTATTGTTGTCAACACTGTATGTTAGCAAATTCTCTCATCAGATGGACATATTTTAATGAAACTCTCTGAAAATAATGATTGGATGGATATTTACATTTGATTATTTTTTGGACTGAACCTGATTCTAAATGATCCACCACTAATTTATCTTGGTATAAACAGAAATGACAATAACCCAATAACATTTACAGCTGTTGTCATAAACTTTGGTGTGGTACAAGCTGAGAGTCTTTCTCTTTACATACTCCAAGTCCTAACAGATCAAATGAGATTTGTATTTCAACATTTGCCATATAAAGAAATTAGTGTTTTGTATTCCTATTAAGGAATGTAGTTTTTAATAAAAAAAAGTGTATTCCACAGCAATACTGTTCTTTCTGCTAGGATAACCACGGCTTCAACCCTCGCCAGAAAAAGTGAACAGCAAGAGGACGAGCATGCAGTCCCCATGACAAAGCTCTCACCCTGCTCCGATTGGGAGCTGGCCACTTCTGGACCTGAACCAGATCCCTCCCAAGATCTCAGGACTTCTGTATAATTCTGTCACTACATTAACTAAACACCCCAAAATGCCACTTTTCATCGCTACATAATGTCAAACTAAACCAAACACAGACAGCTTTGAATGTTATGTACCGTAACTAAACGTATCACGTGTCCATGTAAAATAAGATAATGTAAAATTAATAAAGGGAACTAGCTTTAATCTTTTAGCAGGTATGCGTGAATGAGAAACATAAGCATGTTTTAAAATATGTTATGATAAAACTGTTCTGAATCGTTATACAATTCTATCCAGTTGGATGTTTGTACAGTCTTCTATTGCATCCTTTATGGTCTATAAAGGCTGTAATGAACTGGGTTGATGTGAAACAGTAATGCGCCACAATAAAAAACAGTTCTCATTAAAAACCAACAAAAGTAAGGATAAGAAATATATGGACTTGTTTCCTCTTTACTGGGATGTAGTTTGAAACCTAATTTGATTTATATTCTTTAAAACTCTTCCCATTTGTGTAATCACTGGAGGTTTGAGCAAACGTCAAATTAAAATGATAAACCTGAACGTGTGTTTTGTCCTTGATGCCTCTCTGTATGGACTTGCCTACACTTTGCACAAAACCAACAATTCATCTGGAGTTACCTTTCCGATTCCACTCCTAATAAAGTATTGTTGTTAAATCAGCTTCAGCAGGAACGTTGTCTCCCAGCCTTTTTTGCAGATGATCACATTGGCCGGCGATCACAAAGCATATGAATGAATGTTTGAAAAAGAGCTCAAGCACCCTCAAGTGTTGTGCAGCCTGCTGCTGTGTATGTGTGAGGCGATGCACTCATGAATGTGTGTGAACGCCTTTGCACAAGCTTTTTCAAAGGCCTGGTCATGTGTTTGATAGTTATTTAGGACAGAAATTGTTGATTCTTTGGGGGGAGGGCCACAGTTCTGCAACAGAGGAGCAGCATGCACAGCCAGAGGTACGGTGGTGATCATATATTCTGTTTTACACTAAAATAAAACCAAATGTTCATATGCTTTAATTTAGGAATGATCGCTCCAACACTGGGCTTTTGCCAAAGAACAAATATGTCAAAAATTGTTTTTTTTATTATTTTATTTTATTGGGTTTTCACTGGGTTGTTATTGTTACTGGTTCATTGCAAATCATTTGCTGCTGCTGCCAAAGCATTAGTCACTTCCTTCATTACTGATTTACAAGCTTCAAAAGCCAAGCAAATTCATTCAAAATCTACCGCTGAAAGCATTTCTGAACTTGAAAAAGTTGAAAGCTGGTGATTTTGTGAATTATGTATAATGACTCACACCGCCTGCCAGGGCGCCTAAGAAGTTGAGTTCTGAAATAATGTTGAGACAACTGGCTTGCACAAAAAAAAAAAAAAAAAAAGAAAAGAAAAAGAAAAAGCAACCCATTAGCTTAACCCGTGGGCTTAATAAAAGTGTTTTTAGATTGCAATTTTAGTTGTTTTTCTTTATTCTATGCTAAAATATTTATTAAATCTGTAACATTTTGTCAATTGGGTACCAGAAAACAAGAATAAATACAATAAAATATTAGAAAAATCCAGTTTTTATACAGTAATTTCCCATAATGAAAATAAACATTTTTAGCCTAAATGTTCCAATTTGATCTATATTTTTTATTTGTTTAACATTTAAATTAAGCATGTTTTCTTGTGTAAGGATAATCAAATGTCACGTACAATATAATCCATTTTTACACACACACGTGCATCAAACTGAGGACATTGTATTGACTGCCATTCATTTTTATAACTGCATTTATGCCTAATCCAGACATTTTCCCTAAAACTAACCATTACTGGTCTATACCTGATACAAACCTCAATCAAAACTTAATTCACACCATACCTCTAAACCTAGTAGAGCGCAGTAGAGCTGCAAAAACACACGTGTCTGAGTAGGTACAGATGTGTTTTAAAGCACACAGTTTGTTTTGGAATGACACCATCATCTTACAAACTCAAAAGCCTAAATAAGTGGAAACAAAGAATGTTAAATTAACATTTTCCATAATGCTTGACTAAACATACCTTCTGACTTGCCCCTGTATTCTTTCTAACTCCCACCTTGTTTTAGCATGAGGAGAGTGGATCTGCTTGTGGTGACCTATTGTGTCCCCAGGGTCTGTCTAGTGGCCAGTGCTGCCCGTCCCCTTCAGGGGCAGCAGGAGACGAGTGTGGCTCCATCACAGGAAGAGGTCAGTGTGCGACCATTGCGGCCGACATTCCTCGCCATGGATCACAGTACCCATACAAGGGGCGCGATGACAGAGAGAGGTGGTCTTTAAGATTTTTCAACCAGTGGAACGGGAATTTAAGCGGCCACAACTGCGGGCGATGCAAACATGGTCTGACTGGACCAAACTGTGATCAGAAAGTCTCTGTAGGTACGAGAACCAATTCTGTTTGGCATTTAAAATTCAAGACAACCTGTAACGTTTCCGTCCTGCTGTGCCCTTTAGGATTTCACTCGTCTACATCAGCCGAAAGGATTATGGCTGCTTATTCTTTTTTTTATTTTTTTTTACTAGGGATAAGAAAATGTGTGTTAAATTCTAATAACAGTTTCATTTCTCTCCTTGTGCTCTGCTTCCCACTAACCTGAGTCTAGTGAGGAAGAACATCATGCAGATGAATCCAGCTGAGAAGCAGGCATTTGTGAATGCTCTGGACCAAGCTAAAAGGACTGTCCACCCAACCGTGGTCATCTGTACCAGAAGGTAGACAGCAACATAAGAACATCACTATAAGACTTGGAATTCATTTAAAAGTACAAGTAACCCACCTTAATTTGAAGGACAAGTGCAGGAAAACATATTTCCCAAGGCAAGCATGAGGCCCATGTGAGTAATTTGCTCAGAGACAGATGGAGTTATGAAGGGTAGAAACACCTTTTGTGCCAAGGTTTAGGCAGCTCGTTGAAGTCAGAAACTGCTATTTTTCATGCTAGGTTAAGTGAATTGTAACTCTACATTTTATTTTAATCCTATTATGTTTGCCTTTAACACAACCTTTTAAAAATGAGGACAGCCCCTGTAGACCCCGAGACGTCCTCTTCTATGGGACGTGTTGACAGTTTTTTCCTCATGTCTTGTTTCCTGTTTTTGATCTTTTGTAGCAGTGTTACAGCACCACATACAGGCCTGATATGGCACAACAGTGTTTTGAGAGGTTTTCTATGTCAGTGTGGATGAAGACATTTCTAGAAACAGTGCTGAGTTTACCAGGATGTTTTTAGAAACAGCAAATTAAAAGATGTTTTTGGAAAAACTACAATTCTATATGGAAAATTTGAGAGTTTTTGATGCATTTTTTCTTGTGTGAAAACAATGGCATTTTTTTGTTGAGGCATGACAGATTCATTTCATAGATGTAAGTTACGAAACGTTTTTTTTAAGGGATTGATTTTTTACAAGTTATTCTGCAGTATTAATCTTGTCCAGAAATCAAAACTGGACGTTTAGGAAAAGAAATCTATGTCTGATGTGATTTAAATGAATACACAGACAAATCAATTGATGTTACAGAAAAATAAAGGTGGATGTTGCAGTTTTTAAACTATGTCCTTAAAAACAAAGTTACACCTGGCAAGTGCATTTGATATATACATTATCTCCTTTACAAACATCTTTTGACATGGAATCAGGGCAATTGAAACTGATGAAACAAAGATGCAAAATGACACTCTTCCCTATAATTATTTTTAGGTATCAAGATGTATTTGGACCTGATGGCAACACCCCACAGTTTGAGAACATCGCCATTTATAACTACTTTGTCTGGAGCCACTACTACTCTGTCAGTAAGACGTACCTGGGGCCGGGCCAGGCCAGCTTTGGAGGGGTAGACTTTTCCCACGAGGGACCAGGTTTTGTCACCTGGCACCGTTTTCATTTGTGCAACTGGAGAGAGATATGCAGGTGAATATGTAAACAAACAGGGACAAGAGAAATATGCAAGTTTGGGACAGAAAGGAAGATAAAAGGCATCTAGGCTGAAGAAGTAAAAGTGGAATGTTACTAGGAAACAAAGAGGATGTGTTTTTTTCTTTTCAGGAAATGTGAAACAGGGAGAAAGTAGAACAGACAGATAATGGAAAAGGAAAGTGGTAAAATATGTTATAAGGAGCAGAAACAGTGGTTTATAACTGTATTGTATGTGATAACTGAGCAGGACATGCTGGGTGACCCCACCCTTGCCCTTCCCTACTGGAACTTTGCCATCAGAGGCAACGAGTGCAACATCTGCACTGACGACCTGCTTGGAGTGAGGAGCTCTTTCGACATGAACTCCATCAGCTCCAACTCCGTGTTCTCTCAGTGGAGGGTCATCTGCGAGAGCGTGGAGGACTACGACACTCTGGGCACCGTCTGCAACAGTAAAGCCAGTCGCACAAACTCTCACAAATACGTCTCTGTTAGGTTGAGCTGCTGCTGCTATACAACATTGTCTCAGCTGCAGGAGAAAAGAGGGCATAAAGCTCATAAAGAGAGCATGTAGAACATAAGCTGCTATAAATAATACCTCACAGCTGCTGTGCTAAATTCAATACTGCTCGCTATTAGTACAGTTTGTTTGAAACTACTCCTGTTGTCAGACTTTGCCTTCTGGGTTGATCTGAGTCTCACAATGCACACTGGGCTTGGAAACATTTTTCATTTTTTATTCAGTGAGCTACATTTCTAATTGAGGATATCAAACTGAAAAATTTCAGAAATGTTGATGAAATTTAAGGCAGAACAAAATGACTCTGAAAGAAATACTTCAGATCTCTTTATGTGAGACCCTGCTGAGAGAACTTCGTGTTTAAACAAAAAAATATCTTACTTACTGAAGATAGATCTTTGAACAAACTCAATTTGCAAACTAGTTAACTGAACTGAAGATAGTCGGGGTAGGGTGGAGTGGGGTGTGTTTGGGTTATGTTAGTGTGTGTGGGGGGTGTCAAGTGGATTACTGAATCTGAACTATTCCTTTAAATCCTATTATGTTAATACAACATGAGCTATACAAGGTGATTTAGACATGTAGCGATCAGCTCTCATTCCAAAACATCAGATTAGTCACTACATTCGATTTTAAGTTCAAAAACAAAAGTGTTTTCTTTTGTCTCGAAAAGTAAAATCATTAGGCACGTCAGTCATTTCATTCTTTAAAAAAAAAAAAAATTATATTGCCTTTCTCTGCCAACAAACAAAAAGCAGCACTGATGTAGTAGCAAGTGCTCTACGTTTGTGTGATCTGTCTTATTTTGCTCCTTAGAGAGTTATGACAGGTCTGGTGTTTCCCGCACTAACAAGCAACAACTCTCTAAATGGGTTAGCGTGGAGGTGGGGGGGGGGGGGGGGGGGTGGGGGGTTC
>JARVJO010066861.1:0-17741 GCA_031762555.1 Cynodonichthys magdalenae | reverse complement strand
CAAGAGACTTCTTCAGTCTGAGGAGTTTCAGGTGAACTCAGCCTTACAAGCACTGGTCTGGTCACATGCATTCACCTGAAACTCCTCAGACTGAAGAAGTCTCTTGGAGGAGAGATGAAATGTTTCATTAAAGAAGTCCAGAGGACCACTTACTTATTTTTTCTTTTTGGTTTTCACAAATAACACACATTGCACTCCACCTATGATGCTGTGAAAATGATACCAAACGATTGTTGTATGAAAGAGCATGCAGGATCTAGCTTCAAATAATATTGATCTCCTGCTCCTGTTTACTGCAGAACAATTTGAAATAGAGGTTGTGATGTCATAAAGATCATTTTACCCTTCAATGGAAAGTTTAGGCAGACTTGGATTATTTCAGATAAGAGTGCTCCCAAACATCCAAGTGCCACTGCTGAGTTTTCCTGTTCTGAAGTACCTGGATGTTCTATTCTGAATATATGTGCTCTAATGTAACAAAAAAGCTTGTATAAATTTGACCCAGCTAGCATGACTCGGTCAGCCGTGTGTCAGGTTTATAAATAGAGCATGCCCAAAGTGTTTGTACCCTGAGCCTCAGGCAGGGAGAGTTCACATGTCAAAAGATGTCTTGCGTTGTTAGTGAATCTCAAGTGCCTGAAGCAGCAGAATGTGGGCCCAGACGTGATGAGCTTTTATTTAAACAATGTGTTCAGAACAGAATCCTGTTATGTGTTTAGGGCTGCAACTAATGATTATTATAATAATCAATTCATTGTTCGATTATTTTTTAACTATTAGTCGATGAATTGGAAAACAAAACAAAAAAAAAAACATTTTTAATTTTAACCTTTTATTTCCAAAATAGAAAATATAGACTGACATAGCAAATTGCACAAAAAACGATATATTAAATTGTAATGCATTAATAATTAAATATATGTCAAATAGCTTTAGCAAAAAGTGAATGTACACAAAAATTATACACAAATGTGTGCTATATCTTTGAAAGTCTCTTTATATTTTCTCTCCATGAACTTTGTAAGATGTGTCCTTGAGCGAAGAGTGTAGCCTGAAATAAAAGTGCAAACTATTATAGTGAAGTTTTTATGTCTGACCATGGACAGTCGCATGTCAGTGACAATCGTGTTAAGAATACTTTCAGTCAAGGCAGCTGCTTATTACAATAATTCAATAAATGCCTTGTTTTATTTGCAGTATTAGGTTAAGGCAAGTGTGTTCACTCAGACATTGTCAGCAAATTAAAACTTAAAGCCTAATCATTAAATTAATACCATCACAAATCACCCGACACAACAAATCAATAATAAAATTTGTGGCCAACACTTTTAATAATCGATTTTTATCGATTAGTTGTTGCAGCCCTATATGTGTCTGTGAACAAGATATGGGAGAAACATTCTCCTGCTGTGTTGGATGATTTGTTAAAGAACAGCAAGCTGTCCTGTTGTCAAATCTTTTGATATGTTGTTGCGTGAAAATTAATATTTATACAGTGCTTGATTTCTCTTTGGTTCAATGCAAGAATCAGTTAATAATATTAATGTGTTGATTAGTGTTATTAGTACTTCTGTGGAAAATGTTTTCCTACCAAACATTTTTACATGTTTAGTATATTTGTGTTGAACTTAAAAACTGAATTTGAGCTTAACTCGACTCTCTCTTAAGGACATTTTGGCTTTTTATCATAGAAATTTCTTCAATTCTGATTGGTGTTTAGTTCCAGGATTTTCTGTGAAGACAACTTCAAATCTAGCCTAGTAAAACCCAGCTCCATGTTCTATGCTTTGCTTCAAACAGAGGGCCTGGAAACGATTGGGTAAATCAGATCGCTAACATTTGGCTGTGACGTATGCAGTGCGTCAGCTCAACCGTGAAGGAGGCTAAGCTAAGAAGCTAACCGTAAATTGCATGCGGTGTAAACAATCATCCACTACTGGGACTAGAGAAGTACCGAGCCAAAGGTAGTGGCTGTAAATGTGAGACAACTTTAAGTTAATTTGGAAGCCTTGTCAACAGGGACTGACTGGCTTCATTCACTTCCTCCACTGCTACTGCTAAACTACAGTCAGACTAAGGCTGTGTCTCAAACCGTCGGTTTGACATCGTTCAAAACTCCTCCTTCTGTTTGCTGATTGGCCCAGTTAAAATTCTACTGGTGAAATTCTTGTCTATGGGAGAAATCCCAGACGCAGTGAACTGCGAAGGAAGGCAAGAGCCAGGTTACTTCAAATCAGCACTTTGTTAAAACCATCTCTTACAGGCTGCACAGTTCTCTCTTTGTTTCTAACTCACACAAACTCGTCACGTGTGCATAATGAAACTTTGACATTAGAAGTGTGGTTGATAAAATCAAACCTTCAACCTCCTGATTGATGATTGTTTTTCTTTCATGCAAATACATGATTAAGTGACAAAGTAATTTTAATCAGTTAGGCTTACTGAGAGGGAAAAAACTGCACAGTTTGTGTTATTCGCAATGTATGTGATTACAACTGGGTCACTGTGCATCTGAATATTTGCATAAACATGGCTGCCTTGTTTATATATTTAACACTATGTACTCAATTTTAGATTATTTTTTAAACCTGTGACCTTTCACCACAGTTACCAGTCAGCCAAATCAATACTTTTAGCACAGTTTATGTAAACAGCCAGACTCTGATGTATCTGCAACAAGTTGACGAAGACATGAAAAACAGTCACAGAACACACATCTTTAAGACACAACATTTAATTTCCCATTGGGATTAATAAAGAATTATTGAATTAAGAAATGTTTATATGTCTGTATATTTTTTTAAGTTATTAGTTGCTTTTTTTGCAACTGTCCTTGGGTTCTTCACTGTACTTAATCAAGCAAATCAAGGACCGACCCAAACCTTTACGGAGTCTGAACAGCAGTTGCTCCTTTTTCAGAAATATGTGGTAAATCTAGTAACTTCTACTTTTCATCACCATAAGCTTGATGTTGCAAATGTACATTTATGTGAAATCTTTCTCTGAATTTTAGTATCCAACTCTCTTAAAGCCTGTATCACTTCCACAAACAATTTATCTTTGGGATTTTTGCAATCATGCTATTTTCTATATTTTAGGTGTAAATGCTAGATTTTTATAAAACCTGAAAATATACACGCTTTTGGCATCACCAAAAAATAATGGGATCACTTCACCTTATTGATGTGCTTTAAGTTTAACAACTAAAACAAGCAGTTTACCAAGTAATATAGTGATTGCTCTGAAATGACTTCAGTTTCAGTAACAAACATTCCCCCGATTTAAAGAAGTCGTCTGGGTTAAAAGAATTCTGAATTTTTTTTTTCCTTTTGCTGACCGTTGTGTTTTTCTTTCTGCCCATTTTCTTTTACCCACAAGACAGAAGTGATGAACTTCCAGAGCAGTCGGAGGAGAGGGGAAGATGGTGTTGCCATGGTGATCGACTTCCTGCTGTCTAACGCTCGGCTGGTTCTGGGAGTTGGAGGAGCTGCTCTGCTGGGCATCGCCACTTTGGCAGTGAAACGGGTGAGTGTTTATAAGGTCTTTAGTACCACAGCAATATGTTTTACACATGTGCAGCTGCATATGTGTATCACGAAGTGTGGAAATAAATTGTTCCCGAATCTTTCACTTTTCAAACCCTTACTAAAATTTTAAAGTCATTAGCCAGCAAAAAGATAAATAGCCCAGACATCTACCAGTTATTTTAAGTTCAGCAATAATTCTCATCATTACTCTCTATCTGCAGTGTTCTTTACATGTCTTGATATTATTTTAAATCTATAATGCAGCGATGTGTTGCAGCCTGTAGAGTTCAGAGTCAGATGTGATTGAAAAAAAAAGCAGTAACTAAAGACTTGTCAGGGTGTTGCCATCTATTTAAAGTAGTTTGAACCTACATATGTGCTTTATACATTCGTCCCTCTGTGACTTGTTTGTGACAGTCTGTTTTTCTTTAGCTGATAGAGCGAGCCGGCCGTGCAGCAGAAGATGAAAAGGTGGAACAGAAGATGGCAGAGAGCTGGGAGGAGCTGAGTTTAGTTTCTTCTTCTCCAACACTCATCAGGAAGGGTTTAGAGGGTGTGGTCATGAAGCATGTTGCCGAGGCAACCAGACAGAAGAAAGGTATGGCATTTGATCAATAAAGTGGTGATATGAAATCATGCTGTTTAATTTCCCAATGGACTTAGCAGCTGTTCTTCTTTAATCAGACGACCTCTGCCAAAAAGCAGAGCTGTCCTCTCCTGAGGTGCAGCTTCAACCTGAGTCCAAGACCAAGAGACAGCGGCTGTGTGTACTTACTTTGCAGGTATATGCTGATACTTCACCTTTGACCTTTCGATTTAGATGAATGTCTTCACTCCTATCAGCTGCTCTGTGGTGCTCATTATGAAGGAATGTTTAAATATATTCCACTGTGTAATAGTCAGTAGATACTGTATGTTTTATTATGAAGGATAAAATACATAAATACATGGTCCAGCACTCACACCATTCAACAAATAACACTGTAAACACTGACAGTTAAAGTGACACACTTACAACAACTCCTCTTGTTAGAAAACAATCTGCTGAGAAAACAACATTGTGGCATTCACGTGATGTTACTTTGACATGTTCAGACTGACAGAAATGACATTACAGTACGAGCACTCTAACGGAGAAATGGACTCAGTTCTGGGTATCCATCTTCAGCTTCAATTGAGACAGGGTTGAAACTGGCCTCTGTCTCTTTAAGAACATCTTACCATTTCTGACACTCCCACTTCAGCACGTCTTCACAACAATGCTTCGTGCTGTTTACAACCTTTTGTAGGAGAAAAGTCCAACCATTTTTGATGAACTGTGTCATCCTTATGAATCAAAAATGAGGGTAGTCTCCTCCTTGGCATCCAAAAATACATTTCCTCGATAAAGGCATTGTTTAATCTAAAGAGGACTGGACTGAGAAGTAGTTAGTATTACAAGGCCATCAGACGTGCAGTTTCACCAGGTCTGCGTGGGGGAGATGTAGAAGAGGGGTGTTCTGTGGGGCAGGAGCTTGGCTGCAGATTGAGCTGGGTAAATAGGCGGTGCTTTGTACCAGCAAAGGTTTAGGGAGCTTCACATGACTACCACAGGAAATTTAAGAATTTCTCAAACATGCATGAATGAGTCAAAGCAACACCCTGTTTTTAATGAGTGAATGACATTATAACATGATATAAAGCTCAAAAACGATGACTTTACATAACACCACCCCTTTAAAAAACATGTTTTTAACCTGTTTTAGGAGCGTCTGGAGCAGTATTATCGCACCAGGGTGGCCCTTGCTCCAAGTGAGGTCCAGCGGGCTCAGTCTCTGGCTCTGGATATCTGCACAGAGATCCAGGGCTTTCTTCACAGCAGTCACCCCGACATGCCTCTGGGAGAAATGAGGCTCGGAGGTTCTCTACTGGATGACTTGCAGGTACATTTCCCATCACTTGGGCATGTTGTGGTCCAAGAGGATGTTGCATAAATCCCACCTGAGTTTGATTTTCTCACAAATGTGTGTATTTAGGTGGTGAGTGCAGACCACGTGTCCCTAATGGTGCCTCTGCAGCTGGACCCTTCTTTGTGGCGCCTCATCCCCGGGGAGGAAACGCTGCTCACACACCCTCTGCACTGGATGGTCCGACGGGTCAATCTGGAGTACTTCCCCCGAGGACGCAGTTACTGGGACAGGTACTCGACCTGCAGATTATAAATTAAATCAAGAAGGACTAAAATCTAAAGGTTATTCATTTTTTTGCATCATTAAAATAAACAAACTCAGACTCAGCTACAGGTTTAGTTTTACATAAACTCCCAAGTGTAGCAGGAAAGCGGTTTATATTTTTCTTCAGCACATTACTTGTCCCGTGTGATGTAGGTATCTGGTGGGCGGTTACCTGTCAGCAGAAGCTGTAGTGAACATGTTCACTAAGGCAGTGATGGAAACCGTGAACTGGCTGTCTATCAGCGGCACTTTGGACTGCCTCGTCAGACCTGTGCTGGGAGGTCCGGACCTGAAGATAGAGATTAGGTGTGTGTTTGTTTTTTTGAATTTTGTTTGTATCTACTTTCACTGTTTTCACTCAGTTACACTCTTAGCAAGTTATGTTTTACATTGTGATGCTGATGAGTTCCCTACAGATTAGACCAGTTTCTATAAAATACTAATGTCAAGGATTGATTTGTTTTGATTTACTGCATGTAGATGTGACACTCTGTGTAATGCTTTAGGCCCGATGGTGAAAAAGAAGGGTTGGAATGCAGCGACCAGCCGCTCTTCATCTCCATGTTGCCCATCCTGAGCGAGGGGGACGTGGTTCTGACCGCTCAGCCTGAGCTCACCTCTCCCTGGGTGAACGCCTGGCACCTCTCCCTGTACCCCTGGGAGACTCAGCGTTTGGCCCAGTTGGACGCCACTGACAGCGGCTGCCGCAGACACGCACTCAAAGTCCTCAAGGCGGTGTGCCGACTAAGCCCCGCTCTGCGACCGCTAAAGGCCGCCCCGTTGGCCAATCTCATCCTGCACCTCAGCGACGGTGAGAGCGACTGGTCCGAAAGCAGCCTGGACGTCAGATTCCAGCAGTGCATCACTGAGCTGATCGGCCACCTCGAACAAGGCGCCTTACACAGTTACTTTAAACCTGCGGTCAATCTGCTGAGCGGCTTGTCGGAGGATCAGGTGGACCAGATGGGCTTCATGCTCTACTGTGCTGTGTCAGAGCCTGAAATACTGTTCATCTAAGTCTGTACGGCACCTCACGTTACTCTGACGTGAAGAAGAGAGGGACAGAGATGGAAGACAAATTCAACAAGTTTTTATAGAAGAGATGTGCCAAGAAAAAAGAAGATATTTTTGAGTGTTTCAGGCCTCTGTTCTGCTGGTTCTACATTTTATTTTGAGTTAATGGTCCTCATTCCTTTTCCCATCTTATTATTTGTCAGTGTGCCATCTGTGTTTTCAACATACTGGTATTTTGTTCAATATTGAACCTATGCACAACAACAGAGACAGCCTGCTGAAAAACACCTCAAATTGCTGCTCTTACTGTATCGAATGACTCTGATTCTAACTTATTTAATTTATTATACAGAGAGTTTAGATCTCTGTTTAATCCTTTCAGTCCTGCGATTAGTTGTTATAAATAATGTGGGCATATTTCAGGTGCGTTTTTGTGTGGCTGTAAGACAATTTTTGTGAGAATGAATGAACATAACTACCAATAAAAGATCAAGTGCTTTATTTTGATGCTCTAATGCAATAAAGTGGTGTTGGTTTCAGAAGCTAACCAGTTAACTTCAGTTAACCAGAAGAAACTAGATGGCTCAAATTAAATAGTTTTAAAAATTAAAATCTTTAATTTTACTAAATAATTTCCTTTGTTTTGTATTTGTATTTCTTTGTATTTCCTTGTCTTTTTTTCCTATTGTTTTTGTTCTCTTTGGTTTTCCGTTCTGCATTTGCTGAGATAAAGATGAACTTGTCTGCTATAAATTTTGTTATTTCAATTTAAGAGTCTACCATAATGTGTGGACAAATTTTAAGTGATCATCTCCACGGCTTTTCTTTAAACATTTAGAAAACACATTTTACTTCAATACCACTGTGATAGGTCGGTGACTCAAATACAAGTTGTTATATTTAGATGTATTAAGAAATGTTTTGAAACATTTCTTGTTTCTTGTCCCTCCCAAAACTCAATAATTAAGGTAGACTTCGGAGGACATTTAGGATTAAAGAATAAGATAAAATTTAGTGATAATACAGTTTAAAAAAGGAGCAATTAAGATTATATAAAATAACATGAAACAAAAATTGATCAAATAAATTAACAATTAAAAAAATACATGAAGAAATAAAGAATGCGATTCTATTATCTGTGTATGACGCGTATTGATAAATGGTTGTCAATGGGGGGTCGAATACCTCAACTGGGGAGGACAATTTGTGCCACGCCATGTTCAGAGCTTCCAGAAAGATAATTTAATTTAGTACTGAAACTATTTAATAAAATCTGGAAAGTTTTCAACTTTCAGTTAGCAAGTCCTGCTACATGACGAATACTAACAGAATAAATAATAATATTGATAAACGAGTGTGTGTTAAAATTACTTTAACATACTAAATTAAACTACAAGGAAGTAAAGAAGAAAACCCTGCTTCACAAGTTTTAAACCACTGTTGGGAATATTCCAAGTTTCAGAGAAAAAACTTTGGGTGGAAAGGAAACCAATGGGCTAAATTATATGAACTAGATAACAAAACATTCTCACAGAATAATCCAATCAGTGTTAATCCTGGAAGGAAGTTTTGAGGAGTTTTTCTACTGAGATTCAGGTTCTAGTCTCAGACAATGCTGAGGTGGCAAACAGATCTGACCTCAGGTGATGTTTGCGGAAAAATGCTTCATTATTGTCTCTCTAGAGGCTCCAGATTATGTAAATATGTATATTATTTGACTGACAAAGGCAGTCATAGAAAGTATTCAGTCTAAAGGAAACAACAGGAAGGATCTTTTATTAGAAAAAGCATTATTTAAATATCTACATAATACAAAATTGAAAAATAGAAGTGGAGGCTATGGGATTACATACTCTTGTACAGTAGGTGGCGGTATGCACCTTCAAGTTGTTTGCAATCCGCCATTAAACGAAAAGAAAAAGAACTACCACTTAAATAGTTGGATTTGAAAAACTAAAAAGATTTGAAAAACTAAAAACAAATACAGTAGAGTAGTAGGATATAAACATAAGTTAAAATCAGATCATCTTGAACCAAACTCCATACCAGTAGGTGGCGGTAATGCACACCTTCAGTTTTTTGCCAATAAACTCCACAAGAAGAAGAAGAACTACCACTTCCGGGGTTAAAACTGAATTCAGCTCGCGCGTTTTAAAAATTTCAGTCATTTAAAGGTATGTGCACCCTGTTGTCTCATATGAGGACTGTATTGGGAAATGTATTTGCATTTTCTTTTTACTTTAAATGTTATATTTCCGGGTAAAATAAGTAAAGAATCTTGAGACTTACTTCTTCGAACACAAATGCTTAGCTGTTTGGTTTCTCAAATAGTCTAAACAGGTTTAGTTCAGTTGGTGTTGGCTTCAGTAATGCAATATTAGTATTAGAGACAATGCTTTAATCATGACAACATGACACTAATCCTCAAACAAAAAAAAATCATTTTCAGGGAGAAACGATACAGGCTAAACGAACCAGTTGTTGCAGGGATTGGGACTGATTATTTTTTATTTTTGTCACTTTCTCAGAGATTAGTTATGTGCACTGCAGGGAACAGTGAGGCTATAATTATCCTCAGTGATGATGAGGACGACGACAAAGAAAAGGACTTATCATGCCTCATCGTAGAAGTGAATGATAGGAAGACTCCTGGTAACAACAATTTTGATCTGACATCTTTGCTTTTTGTGCAAGTATATTGAAGTTATTAACACTTGTTTGTGTTTCAGACCGTGTCTCAACTTCAAGTGTTCCGGATGAAGACTTGGTTGTAACGTTCTCTCGTGGTGCTGATGTACTGCCTCATGCTCGTCACGACTGTCCCATACACCCATTCGTGTAAGAACCTCACTGTAACACCAAACGAGTTACTTCAACATCATGACTTGTCAGAAAATACTAAAATACACACTGCTACTTTTCTGTCCTCCTCAGGGCAACAGAACATGCGACCAGTAGTCCGGTGGCCAATAATTATCTCATTTGTGATCAGTGCTTCTGCTTCATCTGTGACAAACTGGCGACACTGGTGTGTTTATTGTGTCCATCTTCCAAAATGAAAGACATATTGTAATTCTATGTTGTTTGGACTTTATATAGCTTTACCAAACCAATTCATCTGGGTTGTGTACACTCTTTAAAGTCTGTATTTCTTCAACAAAATCCGCCTGAGCTAAATCAGTCTCATCTGATATGTATTTTTGTTTGAAATGTTAGCTTAAAGATACATTTTCTGTTATTATAAACACATGTACCTTATGTCTACAAATTTTTTTGTGCTTTTTCAATAAGCAGGTGCCTTGTAAAACCAGCTAAATATTTTAGAGATGCTTCACATTTCTCGTAGGAATTTATTTAAATTCATGTTATTTGTGTTTCTTCCATCACTTGTTTGCACCATAGCAGCTCTAAAATGTATTTTAACTGTATTTTTCACTGAGAAGTAGTGATGTGCATTGTTTTGTCATGTTGTTTTTTCAGTGTGTTGTGTGGTGTCGCAGCGGAGTGTGTCACTGCAACAGCCACATAAGAAGCAACTTCTGGAGCAAAGTCCGATATGTTTATCTGGTGGGTGATCTGGCAGCGTTCAACTTATCTCTGGGTGAGATCAACCCTCAACTCCGTTGTGCAGGTACAGCTTTGACCTTCGCAGTTAAAGAGGTTAAGTTTGTTGGAAGGTGCTGTACGTCACTCAGGACCACATTTGTTCCTTTCATCTTCAGCCACCATGCTGCAGAACTTCAAAGAGCAACTTTCTAAACTCTTCTCATCTTATAGTTTGACACACAATCAGAAGTCTGACCAGAGCCAACTTAGCCCTGTCCAAGAGTGAGTCATTTTGATACACTTTCTCTCAGATCTTTTTAACAAACTGGAATGATTTGGAGTATCTGATGTAACGATGAAAAGCTGAGGTATTTTATTGGTTACAAAATAAAACGCGTTCTGTACAAACTTATAGGAACCAGCTGATCAGAAAATGGTTCAGAAATGTAAAAAAAAAAAGCACAAAAGTGATTTTATTTATTTTCCCCTCCAGTTATACAACTGTGTTTGAGTTTGTGTCGTCATTCCTGAACAAAGCAGATGAGCAGGACTGCAGAGCAGCAGCCATCATGCATCTCGGTGCTGCTGAGCAGTTTGTCTCACATTTCCAAGTATCGAGGTACATGGAGACATAGCACCTACTTCTAGATTAGGTTCGAACTTCATATTCACATTTTATTAATCCACATCATAAAAATGCTTTCTGCAGGCCTACAGGATCATCCCCAACATCTAAAGTGTCTGACGCTAAGATGATGTTACTGCAGAGGTGAAAACCCTCACAGACTCCCAGTTTGTGTCAAATCTTTACCTTTTCTTGAACATATGTACTTGATTTTGTTTTCAGAGTAATCAAAACCGTCCAGAAGCTTATAGTGATGGCTGATCTTCAACCAGAATTTATTAAGAAGTTGCAGGACTTTTACCAGAAAAATATTTATCTCCCAGTTGAAATGAAGAGCCTAAGGAACAGGTGTTTGCCGATTATTTTCATGTTTTTTTTCAGTTTCATATTAAAAACCATTTGTATACTTTGAGCTCGGTTCTGTGTTGATGTTTCCCAGCCTTCAGATTCGTCTCTGGGACGACATCCTGCTGGCGTCGGTGCTGAGGGGTCAGAATGTGACGGGTGACCGGAAGGACAGAGGAAGGAAGGACGTCCTGGTTGAACAGATTTCTGTGGTTCTACTAAGAACTGAGCTCCTTCAGCGTCAGCACAGGTTCATATGTTTACACACATGTTCAAGCTTCTTTGTGTGTCCTTTAAAGCAGCTGCTTGCCATGAAGTGACTGGAAACAAACGTGCTCTAACATTTTACAGATACAGAGAACTATGTCGATATCTGCGAGTCGTCCAGACGGACAATTTTACACTGTAAGTAAAAAAAAGCTGCTATTTGTTAGGTTATTCCATCAATGGATTTTTTCTTCCCTGATGGCACGGGCATATTCCATCAGGCTCGAATTGTGAAAGAGTGGTTCAGGGAGCATGAGACTTCATTTTCACACATGAACTGGCTCCACAGAGTCCACTGAGAATCTTTGGGATCTGCTGGAGAAGGCTTTAAAACACTGGATGGAATAAATCTTGTGACATTGCAGAAGCTTATTGAAACAATGCCACAGCGAATGTGTGCTGTAATTAAAGCTGAAGACGATTAGAATTGTGACTTTTTTTTGTCTTGGCCAGGCAGTGTATAATCTACTACACTAGAATTTGGTGTTGTAGTAGCTGACTGTCACTTACAAAACTTACAAGGTTTTACAAAACTGCACAGGATTGCACATAAAGATTTATTGTTCTTGGTTGCTTTGACCTTAAAGAAACTAGGAATCCTTTCAGTTTTCATCATTACTCTCAGCAGAGCAGACGACTCCTCTTGCAAATGTGTGAACCCTTTGATAGGATTGGCACATTTTCCTCAACTTTTTACTAAACAGTGAACACAGATGTCATTCAAGCAGTTCAAACTCCACTGTTTTAGCTCTGCAATCACCTGTTCCTAATTATTTGAAGCAACCCCAGTCGGCGTGAAATAAGTAATTTCAGCCACAGTTTGAAAAAAAAAATCAACATGGAGCTTTTCTGATTCTGGATTTTATTCTTTGCAAGAAGGAAACTTTGACCCAGCCTGTGCAGGAAGTTAACAAATGACATGAAAGAGATGCAGCAGGCTATAAAGACGAGCAGTGGTGCACAGAGTATTGTGTTTTGTTGTCCATTTTTTAATGACTGATTAGAAGAGCTCAGACACTTGGTAGCAAGTTGTGTTGTTTGGAGGCAGTAATTTATTTTGTTTCATACAGTATTTTAAATGTTTTGACACAGTTAGAGCCTTTTGCAAACAAAATGTCACATTGACCTGCAGGCCTCTTGAGTTGACAATCAAGAAAAACTAAGATTTATCCAAATTGAATATAGTTTCATGAATTCACATCATAAAATAATGATGTGAAATGACAGACTCTGAGAGGAAAGGTGGGTGTTTAGTCCTTTAATTCCTTACCAGCTGTCTCTCTTTCTTTTTATGCAGTAGCTTCCAGCGGGTGCAGGACCTCATCCCTTATTTCATGTGCTTAAAAGGGGACTTCATGTCGGCTCTGATAAACCTCTTCTCTTCAGTCGTTGCCCCCGCCTCCCGCTTGACCCCACAGCTCTTCCTCTTTTACCTCCGGGTGTTTAAAACGGCGACGGCACCAAAGATGGTGGTCAGTGAGCCCGAGCAGCTCTGCTGTTCTGGTGCATCATGGGAGCCAATAAAAGGTCAGGCAGATTGATTTGTTTTAATCTGAATGTGAGAACCTTCGTGTTTATAGTTTTGTGTGTGTGACGCTGTAGATACTGTTCCACTGAAGTGTACTGAGCTGGTTAAGTTTGCTCTCAAGGCTCAGAAGTTTTCCTCTTCAGTCTACGCCGACGTAAGTCTAAAACTCCTGTTTTTCTCCTTTTATTGAACCTTGAACCAGAAACTTTGCAAACAGCTCAATGCATGCCTTTAATCGGAATATTTTTAAATCTGGGATTGAATTGCTTCATGTTTACTCTTATCCAGTCTCAGTGTTGGAGCAGTTTACTCGAAATCGTCAACTCTCCTCGTGACTCCATTGTTCTACCTGCGCCCAGTCCACAGTTTTTACACGTGTGTGTTTTCTTTCATAACAGATTTTTAGTTTAATTTTTCAGTTTTGTGGGGTTTTATTTATTTATTAATCAAGTATTTTCTTTCCTCTGTGGTTAAAGGAAGCCCGACAGCACGTAAATGAGCTGCTGCTGGATCAGCAGGACTCCAACCTGCAGATCCCTCGATCTTTCCTGGAGGTCAGTGTGTAAAAATTTACACGTCAAAGTTCAAACATGTGTGCAGTATTGTGCAAAAGTTTTAAAATGCTCCATAATATCACCTCAGCACACTGTTTGCCTGTGTTTGTGTTAGTAAAATATTTCATAAACAAATTTCAATGAAACTACCAGAATAATCATAATCCTGTAATATTTTAAGGGGGGTTAATCAACAAGGTTTTCTGTAGATCTTTTAAAGTATTTTTTTTTTTAAACTTTGGTTGCTTTTTTCATTCGTTTTGTCGGACTTAAAAATATGTATCTGGTTTCAAAGGTGGAAACAAATCCACTACAGAAACTGAGAGGTGCATCGTCTTAACATCTCATCAGAATCACCTGCTTATTGCTGAGATACTAGTTTATGTCAAACTGTTATTTTATTATAACCTATAAAAAGTGAACTAATTGTGTTTTGTTACAAGGCCCTGGCAACAAATTGCCTGACAGATTCCACACAACAAAGCTGTTATGTGGAGATGCAACACTTGTTCAAGCCACATTTTAATGCCTGAATTGTTCACAGGTCAGAGTTAAAGGACATAACAAACATGGTCAGATCTCAATTGGACTCAAAATGAGCAAATAATCAGCCAAAATCAAAATAAAAGCTGAAGAAATGTTAATTAAGGTCAATATAAAGGACTGCGAGACCGTCTGACTCTTTGGAAACGAAACACAAAATGAAGGTGACTTGAGATTTTTGCACAGTCTCTGTCACCAGGAGTGGTTATAGACGTACGTACATGCTTGTTGTTTTTTGGGTTTGTTTTCAGGTGTACCCGGATCAGGCCTTGTTGCTATTGGTAACGGGAGCTTTAGGTTTGAGAATCATTTATGCATCTCTGAAACCAGCTCTACCTGTGCTCAACATGTTTAAGGTAACTTCCTGCTTGTTTTAATTTTTTTTTTTATACTGTAGGAAAATGTTATGTTCCTTTTTATTCATTCATTTCTTCTGATTTTATTAAATGTGCAATTTTGTCTGCCATTGATTCATCTACAACTTTAATTCACAAAAAATTGTAATGTGTAAATAAAAATCGTATTTTATTCAGTGTAACATAAGAATTTTAAATGTTTAATTGAAGAAATTGTATCGTTTTGTAAACGAAGGGTAATTTAGAATTTTATTGCGTTTCATGACATCTGAAACTGAGGACAACAGCTGCTTTACAGCTTTTTAAAACCTGTCTATACTTTTTCTGCAGTGATGGTGCCTTTCCACCCATGTAGGTTACCCATGCACTAATGCACCCCCATACCATCAGTGAGGCAGGCTACTTTGGTTCATCTAAACACAGAACAGTTTCCCACTTTGCATCAGTCCATTTTAAATAAAAATTGTCCCAGAGAAGTGTTCACATGTTGTGGCTTTATTTTGGCCTGACAGAGCTTTAATCAGCCTTTGTGGATAGTACAGTGAACTGTGTTTACAGACAGTAGTTCTCCAGAACCTGTTTTAATGCAGTTCTACCTGGTGGCCTGAAGATCACGTCAGTTTAAAATCTTCTTACTCTGTATAAAAGTCCAGTCATTGGATTCAAACACATTCAGCTCTCTTCTTTTGTATTTTCCTGCTGCACTTTTTAATAAACTCAATTTAGCAGAAATAAACTTTAGAACAATGTCTGATATTCAAAATAAACTGATGAAATTTGACTTGCATGTAATTCCTATAATACTTATTAAAGATAGTAACAAAATCTGCTAATCCTTTCAGTTTACTACTCCGTTAATTCCAGGCAGATAGGTTTGCATAACCTTTATTATTAATATTTTAACTTTTTCTAAAATATGTGGGGGTGATGGGTGGAGAAATCCTACCATTCATGAAAGCGACTAAATGAGCCCTGAAGCTAAAAGTGAAATTTTAAAGTTAATATTTTTTGTTGTTTTTGTGTGTTTTGCAGGAGAACCTGTGGGCCTTTCAGTGGCTGTGTGAGAATCTGTCTTCGAGTGAAGAACAGTTCAACTCCTTCATTCAGGATATCACACAGGAGGCCAAAAACACAACAGGTGTGGGGGAATCTGAACACTCAGCAACCTGCTGTGGTGACATAATACAAATTTATTTTTCACTTTTCTGTTTGTCATAGCTGTTGACCTAATAAAAAGTTACATTTTACAACAGTAATGATCAGATTTGTCCAACAGATGTTGTGTATCCGTGCTGAATCATAAAGAAGTTTCTGATCTGGCTTCAAGCTGATGTGGAAACCATGAGTCAGCCTCATGATGGCAGCTTGTGATCCGTTAGAGCGGGGGTTCCCAAACTTTTTCATGTCATAAAATAATGATTGACAGAAAATCACATTCGATTTTATGATGATTTAAAACATGTATTTTTATATTGTTTTGTATTAGAACACCCATAAACTTCCTGCTGTGACTTAATGTTTTAAATCATTTTAATGTTTTAGGAGGTACCATCAGCTGTGAGCTCATGGAGCTACTGCTGGTGGGGAAACTGCGATCACATGACATCTTTTTGTTGCTTTGTCCGATTTAACCCACAACGAGTTAAAGTTCATTATGATTTCAGCTCATTGAGAACTCGGCAGTCTTAATGAACAAAGAATCGGTTGTAGGGTTTATTTATCTAACACGTTCAAAAAGAAGAAGTTCTCTGAAGTTCTGGTTTGTTTCTAGAATCCTGAGTGATGATTTTTAACTGTGTTGTTTTGTTTTTGTTTGTTTATTTTTAAACGACTGCAGGAATTCAGCTGGCTGTTACACTGGACCCTTTCTATGTGAAGCTGCCCCCACAGACTGAAGCGTAAGACCTGCAGCCAGCAGCTTCCTCCTCTCTACAAACTGCACACAGACGAGGGCTGCATGACGCTGTCATACGTTTCATATTTGTCACGCCATCTTTTCACACGTGGCAGGAATGAGTGTCATGTGATGAGCAAACGCTGCTAAAAAAACCTAATGTGGTCTTTCTGATTTTAGCACAGATTTTACACTTTTGTACCTAATAATAATAATAATAATAATAATAAGGTAATATGAATTCTTTCGGTTCATATTCTGTATTTGTTATTTTATGTGAGCGATTAAAACCACAGTTCAGCTCTTTTGAGGCGTGACTGTGTGTCTTACCTGCTGTAGGTGACTTTTTGAATGACCTGTTTGGTGAGGTTTTATTTTTCCTCTGACCAGATTGAGTTTCTGGTTAGTCCGAGGCAGCCCTCATGCAGACTAGCCATTAGCTCGTCTATCCGGTCAGAATGAGGTTTCATTTCTTTAAACTGTGGCCCGTCCAAAGAGGCATTTACAACAGGTGAGATGATCTTGTGCTAATGATTAACCCCTCCCCCTCTGAAATATGTTTGTTTGACTTTCTAAAGAATACATTTTGTAAATACTGTATTTACTTCAATTTGATATGCTGTAGCATTGCTTTTTGAAATTCTTTGGCTGAATAAATGATTAGAAATAAATATTTTGTGAATTACTGCTTTATTTATTATAAATCTTAATAAAAAAAAAGTTCAAAAAAATAATTAGCAAGTACAGCATTTGTTTTTTCTGAATTTTCCACAACTGCAGTTTGCTTTTTTTTTTTTTTTTAGATGTTAGATATTTGTTTTTTTTAAATGCCACATGAATGATTCTGCAGCTGTGGGACCATTTATGTAAATAAAACATATTTTACTAAACTAGAAAGAAGAGGATATTAATCTCAAAGATGTTGAATTTATTCGTAATGTATAAAAGCAGTACGGTGTGTTGGTTTAGTTTTGTCAGAAATGATTAGCTGCAGGTTTTATTTGTCTTACAAAAATGTGCTTTGAATTCACAAAAGTTGGTTGGAAAATTGGGGTATGTTTATGTTTTCTAAAAATGCCGTTACCACAACCTGTGTGTCCACAGCGTCATGTTGAGGTCGAGCTCTGCGGTGATGATTTTATCACAAGAAGGATCACAGAAAACAGTATCTGACTTGGAACAACTAGTCTGTCAGGAGTTATGGTAAATGGACTGTACTTATATAGCACCTTTCTATCTAACCAGGATACTTAAAGCACTTTACACTACAATCTGTGCCCTCATTTACCCATTCACACGGCACTCTACAAGATCTCTACAAAGCTAACA
>JARVJO010066657.1:0-17764 GCA_031762555.1 Cynodonichthys magdalenae | reverse complement strand
GTCCCTCCCGGATGACCGAGCTTCTCACCCTATCTCTAAGGGAGAGCCCAGCCACCCTACGGAGGAAACTCATTTCGACTGCTTGTATCCGCGTATTCACCTAATACACTCAATTAGACATTGTTATGAGGGACTCGTGAGTGGGAGTATTTAAGTGAAAGATAAACTACATTCATTCATATTGTACGACGGAACGAACGGAGTTTTATAACATTCAGGAACACAGTAAAAAATCTGTTTCCCAACACCCAACTAGGGCGTTGAATGTAATCTCAAAAATAGCTCATTAATCTTTGAAAAATTAGGATTTATTTTTAGATTGAACCTCAAGTAGATTGCAGAAAATGATCTCGTGGCCACGTGGGAATGCGTTAGTTATTGCATGGGCACGCATTACTATATCGTATATACGTGATAAATTTTTTTTTCTACCATGTCACCGGACGGGCTCTGTACTCTTTGCTGAAAAGGGAATTTTTTTTCTAAGTGAGAACAAAAGTACTGTTTGATCCACTATAACTTTGCTAACATGCAGAAAGGTCAGAACTGGCATTATACTTTTATGAAAATCATTTATTTAGTTTGTCAGGTAAAGCTAATCAGAATGCCTTCAAGCTACTCAAATAGCAAACATGGATAATTAGCATCACTGGGAGATGTGGTGTCTCCTTGTACTCTAACCTCCACTTACATTTATCAGTAGAAGAAGTAAAGGTGGTGGTAAAAAGACTAAATATTGATGGAACTTACCATGTTCAATGAAATTTAAAAATGATATCTGACTTTGTTAAATATGAATAGCAATGCCCCCCTCTTCTCACCTACTGTTAAAACTTCAATTCTGAGTTAGTTTTACTTTATTTTTATCCCATTTTGCCTTTCTTGATACAATACATAAAAAAATAGTTATCACATGATGCTGATTGGATTTTGTAATGCAACAAACCTAAACAAGTTGGAATAATATGCAAATAACTTATCTTATGGTTTTCATTTTGCAGACAGTTACCATAGTTTATGCTGCAGTAACAGCAATCAGTTGCTGTGTTTCCATCAATGTTTTTTAATGCGCATTTTGAAGTATCACATTAGAAAAGGTGAATAGAAACAGCCTGATTTGAAAAAACTTTCTCTAATGAGCAAAAACATTTATACGCTCGCTTGAGGTTGTTTTTGAGTTTTTCAAAAAACAGTTAATGTGCAAAAGGAGAGATGGAAACACATTTGCCGAATAAGTTCTGACGTAGCGAACATTTACCTCACATGTTGATCAGCTGTTCCTGCTGTCTGTCTGGTACCGAGTGGTACCGGTATCAGCTGCAGCCGCAGCTGGACCCTCCTCCTGCTCTCTGCATCTCCTCAGTTATTCCCGTAACGTGTAGAGAATCACAATACTTTTTCTACGTCTCCAGACAGCATTTAACATCGCCAAAACTAGTTGATATGACAGAATATTTACATCTTTCCTGATAGTAGCAACCAGTCCTGATAACTTCTCTCCATTGTCCTGGGATGTGTAGTCCCTGAAAGTTTGCGAGTTCTACTTCCTGTTTACTACAGACATGCGTCTGATGTAATAACACTTTGCATAGCCTGGTTGATTTGCTTCAAGCCAGTTGATGGAAATATGTTTGATTCGCATTTCTTCTTTTTTTTCCTTCGAATTAAAATTGGATAGAAACATTGTGAATGCTACAACTCTTCAAGTCACAAGCTGTCTGAGTTTGTTTTCCATCTGCTATGTAAAGAAAAGAAGGTTAACCCCAAAGCAGGTTGCAGCTTTTGCCTCTGTATCGTAAAAAAACAGCAGAGAAGGTGTTATGACACATGGTCATGAAGGTGAATTTTCAAATAAAGGAATAAAAAACCTCATTTGAAAAACAATTTTTCAGTGATCAGTAGAAAGAAAATATGCATTCATTTTGTCTTCACATTGTTTGGGTTTATGCATTCTCAGTAAATAAATGTGATAAAAAAGCTCATAATATATTTCTGTCTACTATCTGATTGCCAAACAAACATTTAGTCAGTTCCTGTGTCTCTTTTGTGTTGAGGTTTAGGGAACTTGTTAAGGGCAGGCAGTGCCATTTTTCAAACGAGATTACTCTGCATTTTATTTGCCACACGGCATTTGTAATTTTTACTTAATAGGAAGTCACAGATTCTTGTTGTCTTTAGGTTTAGCTTGTTTCATATGTTTATACTTGTGTAGAACAAAGACATTTTGTTTTGTTGAGGAATGGCAAACAAGTAAGCTATATGTTTAGAACACTCTTAGTCTATGTTAAGTTTTGCTGTCAAAACTTAAAGGGGCAATACTATGTGTTTCTCAGGGATATATTTAAATTCTATACCAAAATAAAGTAACTATGTCACCTTCAGTTGTTATTAAAATGCTGTTTATATGTTTAAATAGAAAATAAACTTGACTTCACATCATATCCATTTCTAAATGCCTTAAAATTGGTCTCTGTCTCTTTAAGAACCTCCTTCCGCTTCTGTCCCGCCCATTTCAGCATCATCACAACAGCTTCTCTATACAGGGCTCTGCTGTTTACAACCAGGAGCGTTGAAGCCTACTATGTTGTAATGATAATAAAAAAAGAAGCAACATTATACAATATTAGTTTTGGAAAATTGCATCTCTGGTTGGCTCGCATTTAAATAACTTTTTTCGTCTGAAGGTTACTTCCAAAAATTAAGTCCAACAATTTTTAAGAACCGTGTCATCCATGAGAAGTTTTTAAAGAGTTTTCTTGGCATCCGAAAATACATTTCTTCAAAGGCATTTTTTCAATCTGGACTGGAGGGAGAAGTAGTGTTAGGAGCAGGAGGAGGATGTTGTGATGTGGAAGCTTGGTGTAGTTCAGTGTTGCTAGTTGTTGTCGGCAATAGCCTGCATGAGTCGTGGGGCGGGCTGGGGGATGGGGGAGGCGTGCTCTGTGAGGAGGAAACTCGGCTCGGAGACACAGACCAGAGGAGGAGCTGATCCCAAAAGGAGGTTCTAGGCCCAACCGGTTGTTTTTGCTCTCCTGCCTGCCTGCCTCTGGACACTACAGGATTTCTCAAACATTCATGAATGTGTCAGTGCAAGACTCTGGGCATGTTTTTGATGAGAGGATAGCTAAAAAAATTGAGGAAAGCTAAAAAACGTGATTTTACATGATACTTCCCCTTTAAAGATTTTTTACCTAATCTGAAAATCAGATTTGGGCATTGGAGTATAAATGAGTAAACATTTGGTTCTTATACATATAATACATATTAGCAACACAGTTCAGAATTGTTAGCTTTTAGTGACTCTTTGTTTAACTTTCTAGCCTATTTACAGTATAGACAAACAGTATATGTAGAGATATTTACATCACCACTCTGTTAAACATAAAACACATATATGTCTGTGCTAAGGTTGGGAAGAAGCTATAGAGCATTTTTTGTTGATTTCCCTGGCTCTAAGTGGAGGTGACAGCTTTCAAATGTGTTGACCTTGTGAGGAGGAGAACTGACTGGTGTCGCTGTGACAGAGGGAACATTTCTGGAGGCATCCTGCAAGGCTTTTTGGTTCAGGAGAGTCTATCATCAAGGGAACTTGCATGATAGCAGGAAGAGTAGCTTTTTCATTTTCTGTTCACTTCAATGACACAACTAAACTCAGGTTTGGCAGGCTTGACCTAGATTAGCGTGGGTAAAGAGAGCTTTGTACAGAAAGTGTTTGATGCAATCAAATCTATTTTGTTTTGTGCAGCGCATTGTTTTATAAAAGTTGTATACATAAAAAGAACATTAGGTGGGATAAAAAATGTATAAAAGCTTGCAAATGAGGAGATCGTTTGAGCCCTTTCAATTATTATTGGATCAGAGATTTTGCACAACTTTATACAAGGTCGATACTTTAAAAATGACTTTAAATTCATATAATGCTAAATATGTACAGGTTGGGAAAACATAGAGAACACTGTCAAGGTTTTGAAAGGTTTACTTAGGAAAAGTAATAGATGAGATATGTCAGTTTCACAGTTTATAAGCCCTCTGTATCCCGAGAGGACTGTTGTAGCCTCTGGCATTTCTCCCCTTACCTTAGGCATCCTCTGAAAAAAACAAAAAAAGGCCCTGATGCTTCTGGTCATTCTGCATCCCTGCATCTGTCCAAAAATAATTGGTCAAGAACTTTCTCTCCAAAAAAAGCACCATAAAAGAGTAATTGCTTGAAGCAAAAACATACATCTCTGACAGGTCATATTTGAGACCAAATATGTGTAGACATAAACGATGTATAGAACCAGTCCCATAGTTTCAAAAGTTTCCTTTCTTTTCCTGAAATTACTGAGGTGAAATGTGTTTAGTCAGTCTGGCTGAACACATTTAGCTTTGTAGTGTAACATCTTAGTAATCATCAAAAAAAAAAAAGAGAAAAGAAAAAAGGATGAGTTTTTTTATGAGTCAAATTCAAGGCAAATATTAAGGTCTTGTATGTATGCTTTGCACATTATCCCCTTGTTTTTGTGTGAGTTTTCTTTAGGTATTCAGTTCTAAAACACACATATTAGGTGACTTTAATTTGTGTGATTGTCTGTCTTTATGTGGCTGTGATGGACTGGCAGCATGTCCAGGGTCTGCCTTATCTCTCACCTGTTGACAGCTAAAAAAAGGCACAAGCTTTTTGCAAATCTGCATGAGACAAAACAAGTACAGAAAATAGAAGGATGACTGAAGAAGGTTACCATCTGTGAGGTGAAGTATTGGTAGTTAGTCCTGTTGCTTCACAGGTTCAAATCTTATTTGGAGATACTTGCCACATACAATCAAAAATCATTTATTTATTTATTTATTTTTACTCAAGCTTAGGCTGACTGTGTGTTCCTGCAATATGCATGAGTGTCTCGTTTGTTTCTGTCTTGGCTTTGCAATGGACTGGTGACCGAGGCTCTCAATCTATACCTGCTTATTTGAAGTTTATCTCATGTCTTTGGAACAGAGCATGAATAGTATAAAATTTATTCTGTAAACAATAAAGCTGCTGAGGATACCAAAGTTATATGAACCAGTAGGAAAACAAAAAAACATTCTGTTTAATTTAATTTATCTTAGGAAATCAAAGTCACAGGCCAAATTAAGCCCTGCTCATCAGTGGCGGCTGGTGGATTTTTCTCTAGGGGGGGCTACAACTCCAAAATAGACATATCTCAAAAAGCACTTCAACAAGTTGTATCACACCAGTGTATTTATTAATCAAATGAAAATGATAAAACAGCATTACAATGTCATGTAGTGTTTTATTTTTTCTACATAAATGTTGCCCTTCTGTAACTAAGAAGCAAATTTCTTCATGACTCTGGTTAAAATCAGGGATGTTTTATCAAGATTCAGAAGCATGGTCAGTGCAGTAAGATGTGATGTTGTGAACCTGAGGAAAGTCTTGATTCTCTTCAGTGTTGAGAAGCTCCTCTCAGATTCAGCTGTGGTCAGAGGAGATGTGATGAGAATCTTCAGCAGAGTCACAGTCTGTGAAGGTGTCCTGCAGATTGTTCTCCGTGAAGAGCTGGAACAGAGCCACAGCACCACTGCAGCTCCTGAACTGGATCAGACTTCTTGGTCCTGACCTGTCTGCCTGCAGCAGTGTAGCACTGATCAGATGCTTTGCTGTCTCAAGATGGTGTCACAAACCTAAAAGCATGAATGCACAAATTTAATTCAATATGGCTACAAGTGAGCTTTCTAATATATATTTAATATATAGAACACTTGATGTTATTTTAATAGCAACAGATTGTTTCACCTATAAGAACTATTACTTTATATTTTTATTTTAAAAATGTATTCATTTCATTAAAAAACAAAATAAACACTATGCATGACAGAAGAAAAACGTTTATAAATAAAATGAAAGGCAGCAGAAAAATGAAAAATATCCTCTAATATCTGCCCCTTTTTTCGAGAATAAATTCAAACAATAGTAAACAAAAACAACAGAAATATTATATAATATAGTTGTGTTCACCAATAATATAAAATATGTATACTGTTCAAAAAAAAGGAACATTTAAACAACACAATCTAACTCCAAGTAAATCAAACTTCTGTGAAATCAAATTGCCCACTTAGGAAGCAACACTGTTGGACAAACAGTTTCACCTGCTGTCTGCACATTCAGCTTTGCTTAGAACAAAGTATTCAATGAGAATATTTCATTCATTCAGATCTATGATGTGTTATTTGAGTGCTCCCTTTATTTTTTTGAGCAGTTGTAAAACAAAAGTATTTTAGCTTCTCTCACCTGTTTTAATTCATGCTGGACCCACTATCTGTGTGCTGTTTGGAGGTCAGCTGTGAACAGGGGCCTTGCTATTCTTTTGCATTGAGGACTTACTGCGCATGACCAAAAACTTAACATGAGTTGTCTATGGTAATCTGTAGCGGCGAACTGGTCTTGACCCGGAAGTGACTCAACACGAAAACGCTCATAAGTAAAATGGAAGTTTACACATTATTAACCATAAATCATTTATTTTGCTTATCAGAAAACATATATACAATATTTTGTTGAAACATTTATTTTATTTTATTTTATTTTATTTATGTTGGCTAAATTATTTATCAAGACACAAGGAATGACGAACAAGCAGCAGATCTGGTTGAGCTCTCTTTCTCTTGCAGCAAAGACTCCATATACAGACAAGGTACATTACATGCATGTCAGTAGCATGATCTGAAGTTCTGTACAGCTGTCAGGCTTTTAAAGTATTCCCTTCAAAGGGGCTTGAGTGTCCCCCCACGTTAAATGACCATGCAGTCTCCTGTTCTCCCCAGGCCCTCCAGTTCCTTTACCCTGACCCATCTGTCTAATAGTGGGTTGTAAAAGTAACTGAACACAGATCAAACATTGTTAATATATCTTGTAATTAAATAAACCATAATATGTTAAATCACAATTTAACCAACAATTTATTTTATTGAATTTTTGTGTACCAAAAGTAGTGGTGGGGCGTCAAACTTGCACCCCCTTTTGACCAGCCGCCACTGCTGCCCACTTTAAACCTGGGTATAGTTTGGCCCAGGCCAGTGCATACCCTGGGGATAAACTGCTCTTGGTCAAACTATACACAGGGATTTTTAAATATCCTAGGCAAGACTTATCCAGGCCAGAATACATTCATCTATGTACCCATGTCTGGCCTGAGTATAAATTTGACAAGGTCATAGTACGGGGTATAATCTAGCCAAGGTCTCTTAACCCCATGTATAGTTCAGATTTGGGGGTATGGCCTGTCACACCAGGTAGACACATGCATGGACAGAACTTATGTGCCACACAGAAAGGCAACAGCTGGGAGACTAACTTCCGCTTTTCCTACTGTGAGGCTGTAGTGCTGATGAGCAACTTATTGTAACTATTTCAACAAAATGAATCATAGCATAATGTTCTTTGGGTAAAAAAAAACATGTGTCTCTTTTAACTGAAGTTATCAAGCATAATAACAATCAAGGCCCAGATAACCCAACTCATTTTGATCCATTCAGCACCCTTGTTCATTATTCCTTTCTACAAAAACAATAGACATTTTACATTCAGTCACATCTTTATAGGCACTGGATCACAAATCCATGACTGTTTACTCCCAACATTTCAAATAAAAATGTATAAAAATACATATTTATTTACTAGGTGGCAGGGATATCAAATACAGTCTGAGCCTGAATCTTCACTATGTTGCTAAGCTTTAATAACACAGCATATCTGCATTTGCCATTCTTTTTGGCCATGTCTAATCCAGCAGAAGAAAGGCTTTGGTGCTCTACCACTGGAGGGAGAACAATACCACTGGGCTTTGCTCTACCTGTAAGCTCACAGATGAGACGGAAACAGAGAAAAATTAAGGGGGAGGAAGAAAAAAAATCATTATTCTCCGAATGAGATGTCTCGGGTTTGATCAGAGTGTGAATCAAAGCCCATCTCTTAGACTACTTAAACATTCACTTTTAAAATTCCAACCTGATTGTACTTTTATGGAAATTTCTTGCCATCAGTGGTTGCATTCTCTCCTGTCTTCAGGTCCTCTTGTATCCCTGAAGATACCCAACTCTGCCCTTCATTAGAATTCTCTTGATAAGAAAGCAGGAGAAATGAGCAGAAGATGTAAATTTAGTGGAAGAGAAAAGGTTTAGATCTTTCCCCTTTTTTGTCCAGGGAATAAAAAAGGGGGGAAAAAAATCACAGACTTATTCACATCATTGAGTCAAACCTGACACCAGGGCAGAAGACTTGAGAACAGTGTGTTACGGTGCATCACAATCACTGTCATGATCACAACAGAAACTATGCTGTATGAACATTACTTCCCATCTCGTTTGCCTGTTAGACAACAGAACACAAGCCCACTGTTGTAATGCTATAATTAGGAAATTAGTGATTTCAAATTAAAACAGCAAATTGAAATCCCTTAACAACAAAGTAGAAATCATTTAATATTAAGTTCATTCAGCGGTGTTCAAAAAATAAGTAACATTTAATGAGACTTAAAAGAATTGTTTACATTTTAGCACAAATGACTTAAATAATTTTTTGACGACTTTTTAAACTTATTGTTTAACATTATAATTAGGAGAAATACATTAATGAGGTGTAACTTCATTCTGTTTTTTGCACAACTGTTTTATAGGATCAATTCTTTTATAATGTAATATAACAAAATACAGTACATTATTAAGTATTAAAGGACAACTGTTTTTAGAAAAAAAAATGAAACCGTAAGGTCGACACTGACAGATTCAACATCTCCAGTTCAGTGAAGTGGGTGTTACATCTTTTTCTCATACATTAACATCCATGTTGATCATCATTAAAACACAAGTATTTTCTATTTAATGAAACTGTCCTTTGTTTCAATAGATTTTTAGTTTTTCAAATACTGCAGCCAGCTCATGTGTCAGTGTTTGACTTATGAAGGTTGATGATAAATCTTTTTGCACATACGTATCTCTGTGTGTGCGCCATGAACGATGTACTTTTGGTGATTTGATTATTTGCGTTTTAGAACAGGTTTCTTCCTTATTTTAAGTTTTTTATCACAATTTTGTGGCAACTGGAAATGAAAGCATGTAAACTTTCTCACACACTGCTGTGATGCGTGAAACATCAAAACATTTGAAGCTGCTGGACTTTTTGCTCCGCCCTCATTTTTTAAAATCCTCATTCATCACTAAATGTATCCTAATATGAAACCATGACTGCTTTAACATTTCCTTCTCCTTTCTCAACCAGAGGCCATTTTCGTTAGCAGTTTAAAATCCACGAGTCAGAACAGCATTTTACACTGCAGAGTTAAACTCTATTTTAACATTTAATCCACACGAAGCTAAAGGTAAATTATAGACGACAGGTAACAGCAGCTCATCAGTGGTCTTTTAAGACAAGCCTTTTAAGTTTTGTCGGCCTTTCAGAAGGGCAGATCTCCGCAGACCAACCCTGTTTCTCTAAGATTATTAATACAACCCTAAGGGAGAACAAACTGCGAATCTAGCAACTCCTTTAATAATCTCTCTTTAAATTAAGGAGCAGTGGTGGGCATCCTTTTCCTGTGGTTTTCCTTTTGCAGGTTTTACACACATTAGAGGCTTGCATAGGATCCCAAACCCAAATGTCCTGTGGCAGTTTGCGACAACGCAATTAAGACCCTCGCCTAACTAAAAACAACTGAGTGTGCAAAAAAAGTAAACTGTGCAGGAGTGTTTTTATTTGCCCTAATTCGTAGACAGGTCCTGAGACTGCCTCGCAGGTAAGTTTGAATTTCATTTGGCTCTGTTACCTCTGAAAAAAGGAGGTGGAATAAAGGGTTAATTAACATATTTACAAATTATACTATTCAAACTAATTTAGTTGCTGCAAAACGAATCTCAATTACAAAGAGAAACTGGAATGGAAATTTCAGAGCATTAAAATGGATGAATGTTGTTTTATGAGAGTGTCTTTAGCATCACTGATCATTTATTTAGGCTATTCCGTCGTCTTTTGCAGGGTTTGAATGAGCAGAACTCACAGAAGATTATATGAAAAGAATGTTTATATTTTAATACCCAACACGCACCGGATAGAGTAAAAATGCTGCTGGAAAATTTTTTAAAAAAAGGTCACTTTATATTTGTCAGTCTTAAGATGTCAAAGCCTCACTCAAAGTTAAAAAAAAAATCTGTATTTTTCAAGGAACTAGTAAGGGCTGCAGTAGCTCGGTGGTCAGTGTCCTGGTTTCATAATCCTGAAGCTGCAGGTTTAAGTCCAGGCTGCAACAGAAAGGGCATCTGGCATAAAAAAAAAACACTGAAAAGAAGGAAGAATCTAAAAAAAATCTTCAGAAAAACATTTGAAAATAGTTCAAACTATTGTTTTGTTGATTTACATGTTTTAACATTTAATTGCATTTTTAATTAAAAAGCAAATGCTTCTAATTAAGTCTGTTTAATCATTTTTTTAAGATACATGATAATAAACCCTTTTGCATCATTCTTTTCAGTGGAGCAACATACCCAATTCACTGCCTGAAGTTATTTTTTTTTATAAACTTATTAAAACAAATGTCACTAAGTGTTACGCATGACAAACCAATCAAATAAAATCTGAATGTTTAAACACATATTCAAGCAATTTTTTCCAGGTCTTTCTTCTTCAAAAAGAAATAACCATCACTGTTTCTTTCTCACATCATGACATCACAGCAGTTTTGATTAATCTGATCTTCCATATGAAAGTTTCTGAGCTACAGTAGAAACTATAAACTATGGATGATTAAAAGCCATATCACATGGCATTAAATATTACACACAAGCTCTTTGATGAACTTTTACAAACATTTAAAGTTCCCAGACTGAATTGTTCATGAGGTAACACTGAGATGTAACTAAACATTTTTGAACAAGCCTTCATTTTGACTTTGAGCTGCCACTGAGCATCACATTTGTGAAGCCATCACAGCAGACGGGCTGTTTCATTCTTCACATTTCCTCACTGCTTCACTCCTTCTTCATTTCTACTGTGAATATACATGTCATGATTTGATAATGCAATCATAAAGAAAATTGTATTTAAAGCAAACCATTTGTTCACTAGCTACAGTTGTTTGTGTGTGCGTGTGTGTATGTGTGTGTGGGGGGTGGGGTTCCTTTGACTGTCATACACAATTTATAATTTATCCCAGTCTTCTGTCTTACAAATGGTCTCAGATTAAGACAAATCAGGGCTTTCCAAACTATCAGGAGGGAAATGGGATTCCTGAACGCTGGCGTGTCAGCTGAGAAATTGGCAAAGGAGTGACGGCGGTGGCTCCTGGAGAGGGGCCAAACAATACCTGCGTGTCGCGGGAGGAAAACGGCGCGGTTCCACATGAGACAAACACAATTTCACATTGATGAATAATTGAGAAAGTTTCGAACTAGGTTGTGATAAATGTGCACGTCGGATGTATCTGTGTCACAGTGATACTCGGCGTGTTTCCAGCTGTGCAGGAGGTGTTGAGTGGAATTAGGTGGACTTATCGTGTATGGTCACAACAAGAAGGTGTTTTTGAAAAATTAGTGACTGATAAAATTAGTGACTTCCCAAAAATGCCTGCATAGAGAGATTTTTTAATTATCTCTGGCTAATTTAGTTGTCCAGAAGAAATGCCTACAGAATGTGCTATCCTGTATTTTCAGTGTGGTTCAGTTCAGTGAATGAACTTGTGCCAGTGCTTGTTAACCTGTGCTGTGGTAACAAGGCCACGCACGTTTGTTACATGAGAGGGGAGGAGAAAAAAAGGAAAGAGGGGGGTT
The DNA here is from genome assembly GCA_031762555.1 of Cynodonichthys magdalenae. Lineage (NCBI taxonomy): Eukaryota > Metazoa > Chordata > Actinopteri > Cyprinodontiformes > Rivulidae > Cynodonichthys > Cynodonichthys magdalenae. The sequence goes on along the minus strand of JARVJO010066657.1, from coordinate 5,965 downwards.
GATTCTCTGCCTCGACTGGAGATGAGGGCGCTTCCATACTGAACCCCCCCAACCCCTCCCCATCCATGCTAATCATCCAGGCTCTGCACATAATTAAAGCCCTGCTACCCACTTTCCTCTTGTGAAATGCACAGGAGGACTTGTGTGCGTCTCCCATCGTAGCTAGAGGAGGTTTGGAAAACTTCTGAACGTCTACGGTCCATTATGTATAATTTCAAAACACATCCCAAGTATGAGGGGGAGAAAAAAAACTTTTCATTTTTAATGACAAAATCATGAATTATTCCATTTATTGTGTACACTTGTTCTTTCAAAGGTATCTGGTCCATGAAAGGTGACGCTGAAACAGGAGGAAAGTCTTCTCGCCGTTAACTAACGGTTGCAAGCGACACCTGTTGCGTGCTGTTAGAGTTGAGCAGGCACTAAATGAGAGCATCATTAAAGCAACAGATTTTTAGTTTTAACACTTTTCTTTTTTAATGTCTTACATATAGTTTTATCACCATTTCTCATTCTTTAAAACCCAGAAAAATAAAGATGATGTTCCAGATGATGAACAGTTCCATATTAAATGATACAATAATATTGTTTTTATTTGAATTTAAATATATTTAAAAGAAAAGTAGCATTTTCGACTGAGAGGTGTTTTCATAAATTAAGACACTATTTATCTGTGTTTTCTTCAGAATTTTAAAATAACTATTCTGAAGTAGATTCTAACCCTTGTGCTCTCTGTGTAATTTAGAGACATTTCTTATAATTTGTTTTCTAGTGTTGTCAGAATTTCAGGCATCTTTCTAGTTTTAATTGCAGTATTACTAGCTGTTGCACATCCTGGGACTGAGATGTGTGCTTGTGGCTTTTGAGACTCCTGCATTTATAAACCAATAATGATTATCTTTTATACATGATTCATTAGTATGTCCTAAGGAAACACTGCTTGACTGTTCAACGTGTGACTGCGTTCTGCGTTAAAAGTAGCAAAACTCCAGTGCTAAATTTAGAATAAAAAAGAAGACATAGCACGCCTTACGCTTTAATTGTTATCTATTATGTATGATGAATCCTGTTTGTTATTCGGCGTTAATGAACTACACAAATTAAAAGCAGCACAGTCTTGATCGTGGGACGTTTTCATCTGGTGCAGCTGTGCAACATGCAGTGTAGTATTCACCATAAACCAATAGGTGTCCCTGCAAACCAATGAAACGCTGAGCCGAGCTGTCCTACCTGCAGAGTGACACTGTTGTAACTGTATACAAAACAATCATCTCCATCTACTTTGTCACAGAACCAGAAGCCACAGTGGCAAAGATACGAAGATTAGACAAAGCATTTGTTGCCCTAATGTTTAGGTTTAATAAGACTTCCTGCATAACTATCTTTAAATTAAACCATCGTTTATACGATAAGATCATCAAAACTAATTTAATGACTGTTTAAAAATTGAACAGATTTTCACTCATTTCCAATTATAAAAAAAGAAAAACAAAACTGGACAACAGGATTTTAAACTAACCGCACTCAAAATAAACAAAGTAAAGTTGTATAAAATGACATCACTAAAAGTTTGACAAATGTTGGGGATGATGTGAATTTTACCACAGTAGTTAAACGAGAGCTTGTAATCATCAAGGTAAAACCTCCCTGAGTCTGAATACCCAAGGAGCTGCAGAATATCATGAGTATACAGAGGGATTTTTCCATGTATTGACAAAAAGATTACTCTCAATTATGTCATTTGACAACAGTGGATATTATATGAGTAACTTGAGCGTGTTCCTGGTCCCATCTGTCAGTTATAATTCTTGATCTGCCCCGCCAGTTAACTGTCCCTAGAGCTAATGCCCCTATCAGCCTCTCCTCATTACAGTTTACTGTTCCCAGGCGCTGGAACGAGCTGCAAAACAACACTGAAATGGACGTTTTTATGTCAATAGCTCCCTGCTTTTACTGTTGCTCTCTTGCTCTCTTCCTCACTCTAATAATTGCTTTTACTTCCAAAGGCAGCAATAACCAAATCCTGATGTTGCTCTATATTTTGCTTCTTTTGGTTTGTGTTGTTGTTTTAGCTGTTTTGACTCTGTTTTTTTCCTGTTGAATTTGTTCAATGGGTGAAATAAGGATAGTGGATCTTTCTTAATATTACGTGGTCAGGAGCTGCTTTCCTGTGACAAGTGATTGAAAGTTACATCTTATCTCAGTATCTCAATTTACTTTGTGACAATTGTTTTGTGGGAATATAATAAACAAGCAATGCCTTTGCCTTAGCGTCATTTGATTTTCTTTCTTTTGGTTCTCCAAAGTGACAAGTTTTCCACTGGTATGTGTTTACTGTTTTGTTTTAATGGCAGCACAAATATAAGCAAATATGTAAATTATATATGTTAAACTCCCAGAGGAAACAGCCACATTTGGCACAAAAATAAATATACACAAATTAGATAATGAGGTTGCTGCAGCAAGGCTATTGTAGGTCTTTGATTAGTAACAGCTACACTACTGATGATTCTAATAGGTTGGCTTTTCTTGCCTGTTGTTTATATACCATCTGGCCCATGTAACAACTACATCCCTTCAGGCCCACAAATAATGACTTTCCATATCCTTGCATCTAACCTGTGCGTGGCTTATTGTGCTGCAGGCGAGTACGTGACACTTCACATCCCTCCCCGTCTCTTTCCTCGTTTTTGCTACACCTCTATGTTTTTTCTTTTTTTTTTTCTTTTTTTTTTGCCATGGAGAGAGGTAGACCTTCGCTGGCAGGATAAAAGGCAAGGGTAGCACTCCTCAATCATTCTGCCCTCCAGGAGGCGAGAGGAACGAGGGATGAGAGGGATGGGGGGGCCTGGCAGGGTGCAGAGATGTAAGACACATTGAGATACAGCTTTGGCGAGTGTAAAAACTGTTGACTTTTTTCCCCATCTATTTCTTTTCTATCCTCTTTTGTTGCCTTTGGGGACAAAAGGCATGCAAATATTGGTGCAGGACCATTGAAACCACCAGTGAAAGCATATTTAAAATGTCAGGGCACTGACTGGAAAAGTGAAGCAGTTGGAAAGTGCATCTCCCGCAACGTCCTGTGGGTATTGTGTTCCACAGGTGAAGTGTTCTTTTTACTCACTAAATTGTGCCATTATGTCGTTTTTCTTTTCTTTTCCCTACCAAATGCTGAGAAACAAATAAAATAAATAAAAACTGATAACTCTCTCGTTGCAGTTTATTAAAGAGGTTGGTGATTCCAATTTGTTGAAACAACATCTGTGTAGTCATGCTGGGGATAGAGAGGGTAATGTGGACAGACGTATACCCAGAAATCTTCTCTCTGATCCAGGCGCAAGTCCCCCCTGGGGAGGCTGCAGGGCCTGGGTCAGCCATATGGTGGCAGAAGCCCCTGAAGGAGCAAGTCTGATAAGCTGGATCAGCTTCAACGCTTCCTGACCGAGGCCCGGGCTGCACCACCAGGCAGGTAACTGAGGGGGATGGTAGCAGCGTCCCCAAAGTGGCGGCACCATTAGCAGCCTGGGGGCAGAAAAATGGAAATGGTTTCATCCATGGCACTGGCAACGCTAAGGAAAAATTAAAGCCATGGTTGCTATGATTATAAGAAGATCTATGAGCTTCTCAGAGAAAATACTTTGGTGAGAACTTAATGGCGGGATAGCTGTTTTTATTTTCAAACTGAAATGTTTGAAAATAAAAACATGGTCAGAAATGATGTTTTGTTTGATGAAAGAAGTTCCTTACATGAAGCCTGGGACAGTTCCATGAAGATATTTCACCTCCGTTTCCAGCTGCATCTCAGTGAGGCCTACAATTCAGAATCCATGTAAATAAAAAGCAGTAGTTCATGTTTTGCAGCTTTTCTTACAATTCAAATGTGATCAGAAACACGGTCCTCCGCACTATGCATGCAAATCAAGGAATTCAGAGTCAGCATTAGAGGAACAAAAGCAAACAGAGAAACAATACAATTATGATAACAGGAAATCTGACAAAAACAATGACAAATCAGTAAGTATAAGCAGTAGGAAAATGTATTACTGATTGACAACAGGTGTGCTGATAAGTAATAAGACACAGGTGGTATATGTACAAGCTAACAAAGGCAAAAGTAACAAAAACCAGGACGTGACTAAAAACCTAAAACACATCCATCCATTTTGTTTACCTGCTTTTTTGTCCAGGGTATTAGAGAATTGGTACTTATCTCTATAGTCATCGTGTAAAAGACGTGGCACACTCTTGACTGAGTACTTAAAATATTTTAAAGCAAACACAGATTGTGTCTTCGACACACACCGAAGTGTTTGAACATGGCAATATCTTTTCAGTGTCATTGAAGATGATTCATCATTCTTCAAGACCTATGGAAGCAAAAGATAGAAAACATTTAATTTTTTACTTGTGACTGCTTATGTTTATGACAGAATTAAGGTGTGTCATTATTAGTTGCCTGAATCGAATCAACAATTGCTTTGAAAGACCTTATTCTTCATTTCTCATGATGGCTCACCCCCCAGTTTCCTCTTTTCATTGGATCCATTCGTCTATTATTGATACCCACTTCTTCCTTTCAGGGTCACAGGGTCACTGGTGCCCATATCCAGCAGTCCTTGTGCGAGGGGTGGGGTACACCCTGGACGGGTCGACAATCCATCACTGGGCCACACATAGACAAATGAGACAAACAATCATTCACTCTCTCAATCACACCTGGGGACAATTTAGAGTTATCAATTAACATCTAACAGTCATGTTTTTGGTCTGTTGGAGGAAGAATATCCAGAGAAAACCCACGCATGCACGGAGAGAACATGCAAACTCCCCATGGAAAGGCATCTTTTTGCTAAAAGGCATCAGCTCTACCAACTGAGCCACTGTGTCGCCCATTGCATACAGTGTTCATCAAAACGGCTCTCAACATGTAAAATTAGAACTATATGCACCTCTTCATCAATTCTATTTTGTTATTTTTCAAACTATTTTTATTTTTTGTATAGATTTTTAATGAGAAACTCAACCCTCTCTTGGCATAGATCAGGCATGTCCAACTCCGGTCCTCAAGGGCCGGTCTCCTGCAAGTTTTAGATTTGTCCCTGCTTCAACACAGCTGATTCAAATAAATGATTTACCTTCTCAGTTTGTCATCAAGGTCTGCAGAGGCCCACTAATTAAGCACTCGTTAGGTTCAGCTGTGTTGAACCAGGGCAGCACCTAAAACTTGCAGGACACCGGCCCTTGAGGACCGACTTTGGACACCACTGGCATAGATGATTCCTGAAGATGATTCTTTTTATGATTGGATGATTCTTTTCTACTTTTGTTTGCTGGAGGGAGTTTATTTTTCTCTCTTTTTTTTAGTTATTTATTTCAAGCTTTAAAATATGCATCATTTTTTTATAGGGCCTCCACTGGATTCAAGTTTGAGGCAATATCAGGCCCTCAAACCTTTTTTTTTTCTTCTTATTGAATTGTATCAAGTATTTTGGATCATTGTTGTGTTGAAAAATATTCTAGACAATATTTGGCTGACATATTGTTCTCCGGTCGAGTTCCTAAAACCATTCATAGGTATTTAAGTGTAGCAAACAGAACTTATTTTAGCACTTCAAAAACAATGAAGTCAGCTTCACACCAGACATTCAATTCCAACAGCAAGGTTTTGTCTCATTATTTAACAAAGTTTAGTCTTGTGTTTATTACCCATTTTGTAAGTTTGTTTTCTTTTTGTTTTTTATGCCATGGCTCATTTGCTTTCTCTGCAACATTCTTGAAAAAGTTGACTGACAAAAATCTACCTTGTCATTGCAACACTGTAAATAGATGTCATATCTTTACAAAAGAAAAAAAAAAGAAAAAACAGCCTCTCTTACTGCTTTTATGTTACTTTCTGTGTCGACAGTGGCGGCTGGTCAATAGGGGGCGCCCGTTCGCGGGGGGGCGGGGGCCGGCCCGGCCCCCG
>JARVJO010065983.1:0-17882 GCA_031762555.1 Cynodonichthys magdalenae | reverse complement strand
TCAAACAATCTTTATAAACCGTAAAAATGTGTATGTATTAAAATCAGTAAGTAACAATTCCCATTAATTTCTACAAAACAATACCTAAAAAATTCTCCAAACATCTTTGAGTCAGTTAAATTTTGTGCAGAATAATGAGGTTAAATCAAGAATTCAAGGATTTTTTTTTTTTCTTTTTCCTGAGTACTACATGAGGAATAAACGATAGATACTAAGGTCATAGTTGTCAGCAAAACATAAATAAATTAATTAAACCATAAGAAGATAAAAAGAAAAAACTGTTCATATTATGTCACACATGGAGCGTATTATTATATTCAGCCATAGTAGAGTGATTGTAAAAAAAAAAAAAGAATTCTTGCGATTAATCGCAAAAATATCTTGAGATTATTCGCGATTAAAATTTTTAATCTATGCTCAGCACTACTTATTATAAAAGAAATAATCTCATTAGCTGTTCTTCAATTGTTTCAAGCTTTCCAGTAGATTGTATCCTTATTAATAAGCATGCATTATGAATTTCAGCATCTTGGCGATGAAGTAATTGGGAACAATTAAGCTTCTGAACAACACCCACCCAGCTGCTGCTTAGTTTATAGTAAACAAATAGCACAGATGTGACCCACACAGCAAGTATCCTTAACAAATTAATGTTGGCTACAGATTTCCGCTAATCTAGGTTTGCTTGTTTTTTTACAACTCGAGCCAAAAAAGTAAAATTTAAAAATCATTCACCTGCTCTTTTTTAGCAGCTGAGAATAATTTGCTTTGACAGTTTTAGGATATTTCTTTTTTTATCAGAATGAAAGTAGAGAGGAACTGTGGCAGAAAATAGAAACATCTGGCAGGAGTCCTAAGACAGTGGCATCAAGATGTGCAGTTGTAATAAAAATAGTAACCATGTGGTCCAGAAAGGCTTTTTTTTCAGCTGAGAGGAGGAGGTTTAGAGGAGAGAAAAAGAGTGACTGAGGTCTCATTTAATGCATGGACTTCTCCCAGCTCTGTGGATTACTGCCCTCAGGGGGACTGCGGCTGCATGTCGGTCACTGTGGCACAGCCTGCCACCGTCACCATCACCAGGGATCGCTCGAGATGACACCCCCCTCCCTGTTCTTCCTGCTCCAGCACTGTTTCCATCAGCTCAGTTCTCTGTCACCGCGGGCCCCAGCAGATCTGTAGTTTTGTTTCAGGACAAGTCAGACGTCTAATGGTTGTATTGGATTGATGGATTACCTTACTGCGCTCTGACTGAGTTACATATCGACTGCAACATTATGGCCCAGTTCCATTTCAGTCTTTGCCGCGTGCTTCCTGCCAGTAGCTCTTTACTGTTAAAAGCCTGTGAAAATCAAATAGTCCAGAACACTTCCATGATGAGGTGATGAGCAGTAGGTGAGGTCAGGTGCTAATGGAACTTACTCACACACTTGAATGGAGATTTTTGATTGGATGATGGATTGATTACTTCATCCCCTTTATAGTCTGGGTTTTTATTTTTTCATCCTCCTCAATGAGTCCGCATTATGATTATGGAGAGTGTGGATAGTTTGTAATTACTGTTATCTTCAGCTTTTCCTCTCCACTTTTGGTGACTTTTAGTGCAGTTGTATCGTCAGTATTCATCTAACTAGAATCCAACTATAAATGGCTGCCCGCTGCTCAGTGCCCTAGTTTCATCTCTTAGGAAATAAAAATAAATAATGGGTAAAATACATCAGCACAGAAACTACTCATTGCTAAAACTGGGTCAGAACTCACCTGTCCGACCAACAAGCAAGCAGAATTTTTCGCCACGAGTTTTTACAGAAGGCGGCACATTTAATAATCTAAATCTGAGTGGAGAACTGAGGCTGTGTAAGTGACATCATCCTGACTTCAGAATAGTGTTTCACGTGTCTCTCATTCTGGAAGGTGTCTGAGGTATTACAGTCTGCAGCCATGAAGGCTGGGCAATCATGTAATTTAGTGTCTGTTTCTTTCTTAGCAAATCTCTCATTAGCCTCTGCACGATTTTAATGAAACTCCCAAACAGTAGTTTTTGTATGTACATCTGAAATAGGTCTGCACAAAATTAGAAAAACTTGCAATGTGTGATAATATTGTTTAAAATTGTAACGGTGGAACCAACCCTCTTTTCCTTCACTCCTCACTTTATCTTTTATCACTGTAATCTAAACCAGGTTAAAGGTTAGTTAAAGTCCTTGGATGGACTAATTATTAGCATGCAAAACATGATTGTATGGTGCTGGAAATAGAACAGCCTATGATTTATTGGAATCCTTTTATGGTGTTTTGCACTCATTGATATTGCAGTGAGGGTAAATTTTGGATATATTGCGCAACCCTTTTTTAAAACCTATAAACTTCTGGAGTCAACCGGATTCAGGATGGCTAACACAGCTAATCAACCTTAGCAAACCCAAAATGACAAATTTTTACAGATTCTGAACATGTGGTTCCTTAATGAATATTAGGTTTTTTTGTTCATGCTTACATTTGATCCACTGCAACAAAACCTAACTTAAAGGTAAGCATGCAAATTAGCTATTAATTCCCCCAAAACAAAAAATAAGTTATTTTTTTTGAAACCAGATATTATAAAGTTTGTATATTGAAAAAAGTACTTGATTTTTTTAAAAGTTTACTAGTCACCACCTGGCTGTTCATTTAGTGTAAATAAGGGTTCTGAAAGCACTTGTGGATTTTCAGCAGAACAAACTAAAATAAGTAAAGACAAAAACTTAAATCGGTCCATTTATGTGCAAGTCATCCAGTATTAGTTGGTTATATTAGTGTTTGCACCCCTATTGATTAGGACCAATTTTAGGTTAGTGCAGTGGTTCTTAAAGTAAGGGTTAAGTTAAATGTAAAGTTGGTAAATTGAAAAAAAACTAACAGTGTGAATGTTTTTTCTAATTCTGCAATGTATGTTGTGAAATTAAAAAAAACACAGGAATTGAAAACCCTTGAATAACACTTTAAGTTACGCTGCCATCTTACCATCTTGTTGACTATGAACCTGTGCTGATCTATCTTCTTTGTTACAAATATGTTGTCTATATTTGAGAATTGTTCTTGTCTTTTATTGCTTGCTTTTATTGTGCTGAGACCTGAGGACATGTTTCCTGTTATGTGCAAAGCTGATTTGCATTCATGTGTTTGCCTCTGTGTCGATTAGTTCCTGTTTCCATCATGCCAAATATTAACCTTCATTCTGAACCATGTTTGACCTCTTTTCCTCATAGTTTTCATCAACAAAAAAACACTGACATTATTTTACTAGAAGTTTTACAACAAAATGAAAAGTTAGTTTTTTACACAAAGCCACCTGCTTCTAGTGGCGAAAGCAACCTGCAAAATAAAAGTTGTAACACAACCATTTAGTGCAATAACATATGGTTTACACGTTGATTTGATTTGCCTCCTACATCACAGATATAACTTATAGTGCAGCTTTATTCGTAATATTGTATTTTTTATTTTTTTTTGCACAATTGTTCCGTAACATACATATTTATATATCCATATAAATAATATATAAGTTTTATTCCATTTAATCCCATTGGTCACAATATATGTAAAATACCTCAGATAAGGTATGGTTTACCTGTTTCTTATCGAAATGACTAACAAACAAAGACAGCGAGGAAGCTGAAGAAATGAACACAAATAAAGTTAAACATTTCACTTTATTGCAGCCCCATGCTCTCCAAAACTTTTTGTTTTTGCATAAATTTTAGGTTTTGATTTTTATTTTTTTCGAGTCTAATCTTGCCATTTTTTCTCTTTTTTCTAGTTAATCCTTTTGACAGCCTTTACTGGCTTTACACACCGTAATGCATTAAGACCTCACAACACTTTGATTAAAAACAGAACAACACTACAAGGGGGCTTTTTATAAGACCACATAGTTCACCTCTGATTCACTTTAAGTGCTCTTAAATCGCAGCACCTGCTGTTACAGCTCTAGTACTTCACTACACAGCCAGGTTGTGCTTGTTGATTGTGCACACGTGTCCGGTGGGTGGTATGGCTTTGCAAGGACTCACTTAATACAGTAACTTCTCTGCTGCCATCAGTAATAAGCAAAAAGAGTAAAGCAATATGCTTTCATCAACTCACTTCCCTCAGAGAGAAAGTCCTCCGGGTTTGAAAATCCAGGCTCCTTTCATAAGATGAAGAGGTAGGTTGAGGTTTTGAGTGGCCCACTGCTGCTCTTACCAGCAGGCCAGTACCTTGAAGTGGAAATGAGCGAAGAAGAAAGGTGTGTGTGGAGATTCAGGTGTTTTTAGCTGAGCACGAGAGAGAGAGTGTTCATTGCAGTGTCACTCTAGCTCACAACAATGATGGTTTATCTAGTTTTCTTTCCTTTGTGACCTCCTGAATAATCTCAGGAATCAAACTTTAGTTTCTGGAACACCGTCTCATTCATACATATTCACAGCCATCAGGTTTGTTGTGATGCTATCCACAACCATGATCTGTTTGTTATTCCTGTCTCATCATCCTCCTTTGCATTTTTGTCAGCTGTGGCCTCTGATGTGCTCGGTCTCCAATGTGAGTGAGAAACAGCTGCCAGGGGACCTCTTGTCGTTCTCCACTGCTCTCGTCTCTCCTCTCTCTCTGCCAACAAGTTTCATGCTCCTCTGTGTGAACCCGGCAATTTTCAAAACAATGTAAATGGTTCTGCTCAGCAGTGACATTTCGGTGGCACAGTCTGGGTGATGAGCTGTCAAGATATTCACTTCCGTCATTAGTGCGAGCAAATCCTGACACCGGCTTCAGCTGTCAAGTAAATAGTTTAAATGTTTTAAGCTGCCATGTGTGTAATTATTATTTTAAAATGCAATGAGAGAAAACCAGGAGACCTCCTCCACTTGGGTTCAGGAGAGACTTCAGAAACGTCAGGTCTCGGTGAAGTGTGCAAAAACGTTTAAAGACTCGTCTTTGAACGTGTATGAATAGAGAAATCAGAGGCAGGTGAGGCAGGAGCTGACTTTGATCTCGGATATGCCTGTCATTATCAAACCCATGGTGCCTGCTCCACTTTTCCTCCCCTCTGTGCACCATCTATTTCCAGCCTTTTGATTTGTATAGATGTGTATACAGTGTGTAAGATGATGTCGACTGAATACCAAGTATTATGCATTGGGTGGGTTTCCACTATAGTATCCTGAACCTAATTACCCTGGACCATCAGCATACCTTTCAGCCGTGGTTTGTTGGGTTTCCACTAAGGCCCGAGGTTCAGGGGAAATTAGGCTCAGCTGATGTGTGACACTTAAACATTGCACTCCTGAAATGTTTAAGCTTGGAGGATAGAAGCTTCCAGAATGAGATGAGAAAAATAATGCCAATAATCAAATAAAAATCACTTCATATTTAGGAAATGTGAAACTGACACCAAAACTCTAGTCAGTATATAAATATACTACCTGTAGTTATGTTTTGTAGTGAAACAGTATTGAATAGAAATATTAATCTGATCCGCATAAATGTCTGAGTTTTATTTTTTATTTTATTTTACTCTTATTTAACCGGACAAATCCCATTGGCCAGATTTTTAGGAGTCAGTCACAGAAGAGCAGTTTGTTGCAAAATGAATGTAAAAATGTTGTCTAATGTTTGGCTTCATGTTTGTTTCTGTCCACATGTGCAGGTTTGGGTAAAAACCGGAGGAAGACGAGCGCCCGTGATGCCTCCCCCACACCGAGCTCGGACACAGAGTACCCTTCTAATGGCAGCGGGGGAGGAGGTGTGGTCGGAGCCGCCGAAAGGATCTACGACCTTAACATTCCTGCTGTGGTGAAGTTTGCTTACACAGCAGAGAGGGATGACGAGCTGACGCTGATCAAGGGCTCCAAAGTGATGGTTATGGAGAAGTGCAGCGACGGCTGGTGGCGGGGCAGTCAGACGGGCCGTGTGGGCTGGTTCCCCTCCAATTACGTCCAGGAGGAGCTCGTAGGGGCTGACGACATAGGGGAGGGAGACACCTCGCGGCACTACCACGAAGTATCTCAAGGAACTTTGTTAGCAAATGGACGCGCAGGTGGCCGCGGTGGAGTTCTTCATATGGTTCAAACACTCTACCCTTTCAGCTCCGTCACAGAGGAGGAGCTGAACTTTGAGAAGGGAGAAGTCATGGAGGTGTTGGAGAGGCCAGAGAACGACCCCGAGTGGTGGAGGTGTAAGAACTCGCGTGGCGTTGTGGGCCTGGTGCCTAAAAACTATGTGATTGTGCTTGACGAGCGGCCCGGCGTGCCCTCCTCTACATCGGGCTCCCCGCAGAACCGCTTGGCACCCTCGCGCTCAGGGAGGTTCGCCGGGAGGGACTGGTACTACGGCAACATCACCAGACACCAGGCCGAGTGTCAACTCAACGAGCGGGGAGAGGAGGGCGACTTCCTCATACGAGACAGCGAGTCATCGGTGAGTCAGCCCGGTGAAGTCATGACAGACCCACACCGTGGAGGCTAGAGGAAAAACAAACACTTAAAACAACACGACAGACCAGATTAGGAACCTAAAATTGATATATTAATAAAATATATTATAATCAAAGTTCATTCTGGGCTAGTTGTTCTCCATAATACTTTAAAAGTTCACTTAGGTGGTTTGCTTCATATGAATCACCGCTCTAATGAATAATAGTTGTGTTTATGTCACTCAGTGATGTCATTTTGATAATGTCACCAAAGTTTTTTCCTCTTACTATTTTATGATTTGAGGTATTTTACATTAAACAAATAACATAAATGGAGTTAAAATACTTTCTAGTATTCAATAGATTTTTTTTAAAGAGCAGGTGGATGTTTCTCAAACACAACAATCCTCAAATACAAAGAGGTGGGAGGAGAAACTCCATAAACAACATTATGTTTATAAAGAATAATGAATCACTTTGCAGCTCGCATCATTCAAGCATGTCTTGTTAAAGAGTTTCTAAGATTGAATTTTAGCCTGAGCCTAATCTAGTAACCTTATTGCCTCATTTCAACATTTTCTATATTTGTAGTCAGGTTATGTTTGTTTTATTTATTTTTTTGGTCTGTTTAATGAATTCAACCCTACATTTTGATCTCATTCACAATTATTTTTTTATAAAAACTTAGCACAAAAAGTAAGGTCATTTGTTTTCGGTAGGTTATTTCTTTGTCGTAACTATGCCTCTTAGCAGTAAGTCTTATACTGTTGGAAAGTCTGTTAATTTTCGTTTTAAATGGTGTCACATTTGTAAGGAACGTGCATTTGTGGAATGAGCAGTAGAGCTGAGTATGTGGGTTGCACACATGAAAAAGTTGCCAATTTTTCCCTGCCAAACAGTTTATTTTGCTGTTGCTATTGACTCTTGTTTTGAGCTACTGGTACCCCCAGGTGCTGCCAATCATGTGCCCAATATAAGATTTATTGCCAAGAAGCCTTGTTACAACAAAGAGATAATCTACAAACACACATTCTTTACTTTTTGTGCTAAGTTTACTTAAGGCAAATTCTTGAGTATTTTTACCCTCAAAAATAAAACAAATAATTTTTGCAGACATAGTTAGATTTCCCTGAAGCAACTTTCCAAACATACTGAATATTTAAAGATTATTCTGATAATAATAGGCAGATGTCGCAAAGTTTTTTGGAACGAGGAGATTTCTGTTACTACTTCTCTTTGTACTGAAACTGTGCTTCGTTTCTGCTCTTTTTTTTTTTTTTCTTCTTCTTTCATGTCACTCTAGTTGTGGTGTAAACAGAGCTGTACACACATAATTACTGTCTACACTCATAACTACAGACAGGTTATAAAATCAGGTTTGTTCACGTTGTGTTTATTTCCAAATTGAGGTTTAAAATAAAAAAAAACTTGTATGTCTTTATAAATTTGGTGACAAGAATATTTAAGTTCATTTCTGCTACACAGTTATATAAAACCACTGTTTAATTCATCTGATTTGTTGTAAACCTCGTCTGAACAAACTTTAAAATGTACAAATAATATTTTAAGAGTTAATTAACTAAATGGGTTATTTTTCTAAGTCATTCTAGAAACCATCAGAAATGTTTCCAATCTTCATTATTTTGAAAAGTTCTGAATCAATCATTATGATTATTAGAACTTCATTAGTTTCTACTTAAGTTAAATCATTTAGTCCATTCTGTGTGTAATTGCAGACTTTTCGTTTCCATGGTACATAAGCTGCTTTAGAGAGAGAATCCAGTTTTTAGGAGTCCTTGGAGGAACATTTCATTGTCAGCAGATGAACTTAAAAAGTGTTTAAGTGTAAAATTCATCAAATCCAACAAAAGACGAAAACATGTGAAGTAGAAAGTCCAATTTAAAGTTTTAAAACAGCAGTAAAAGTGAAGGATTTTGCTCTTGTTCTCTGTCTATGATTTAGAATTGCTGCAGTTTTGTCCCTGTGGTTGTTTAATAAGGAGGATCTGCTGCCACCTGCTGGAGATGTGAAATACTCACCTGTTTCTCTCCGTCTCTTTTCCAGCCCAGTGATTTCTCGGTGTCTCTGAAGGCGGTGGGGAAGAATAAGCACTTTAAAGTGCAGCTGATGGATGGGGTGTACTGTATCGGCCAGCGCAGGTTTAACTCCATGGATGAACTAGTGGAGCATTACAAGAAAGCCCCCATCTTCACCAGCGAACACGGAGAGAAGCTGTACCTGGTGAAAGCGCTGCTGTGATTTACACATCTACACTGGATCTCAAACACGCACTATATGCCACTCCTTTACTGTCTTAACTCAAGCCTTAGCTCTGGACCCTCCTGCAGTGGCGTCTGTACCAACATCCAGATCCTCACCTCCTGGGTTTATCATCCTCTAGTGGTGAAAACGCAAACCAAGGTGAAACTTTCCAGCTCTTCACTCTTTTGCAGTCGACCCCAACACACACGGCGCTGAGCCAGTGAATGCTTCATGTAAAACACATTAAATAACGAGCCTCTTCATCTTGGATGTGCTGACATGCAGTGACCGTATGTGCTGCTAACAGAGCGCCCGAGGCCTTGTCAGGGGTTTGAGCTCTCCCTCTGTCATCCATAATATGTACCAGATTTACAAGCGCTCACGTTGTACGTTACACCATTGCTCTTAATGATCACAGGAGGACTGACATTTAGTTCAGAGAGGACTCGCTCCTCTGAGGGACCTGACTCATGTCTAATTACAGCCTGTCGTTTCATTTTCCTCTTTATTTGTAAAAGGACTGCTTGTTAGAGAATGTTCTTTTGTTAAGCTAATTTAAAGCTCTACGTTTTTTTTATTAAGTGACCTTTCTTTTTTCTTCCTAATTTTCACCATTCCGCTGACAGGTTCTTTTTTTTCCCCCCTTGCATTTTTTAAATGTAATTTTCTTCCTCATTTGGACTTTAAATGTGGAAACAACACTCACTGTAATCTTGGTAACAGTAAGGGGAGGGTGGGGCATTAATGCAATAGGAGAGACCTCTGAGTTCTTGTCGAGTTTTGAATGTCGATTCGTGTAACCAAATGTGCCACCACCTCATTACGACTGGCTCCAGGTCCACACTGCACTCACTATACTTTGATTTATTCATAGTACAGTGCTCATGCTTTATATTGTCACATTGAACATGTTACTGTTCTGTTCGGTACGTGTCTGTAGCTACATGAGGATACTGACACCGTTATTAAACTTTTTTTTTGGGTAACACTTTTGAGTATCTACAATCGATCTGCTTTAAAGCAGTTATGAAAAGTACCTCTTCAGATGTAGTTTTTGTCTTGTGATTGGAGAAAGTTTTGCAGGAAATGTAAACAAAATAATCTAAACAGTTGTTGAAGAAATGAAGACTCCAATAAAAGACTTATTTAAGAACAGTTCTGATCTGTACCTTTTTATAAACCAGAGTATTTCATATAGTAATGAATAAATTAAAGTATTTGTTTCTCCTTCTCTTGGATAACTTGCCTTCCATCACTTGGCAACAATAAGCACGGATATTTAAAGTCAAAATTTTAAAGAAAGGATCACCTTTTAAGCATCATTTAACTCGAAGAAAAAAAATTAAATTGGCCTTTTTTATTACAGAGCTCAGTTTCTAGAGAAGAACCAGCAGCTGGACTTTATTCCTGTCAAACCAAAAACTCATCGGATTTAAAGCTGAAAAATCCAAAAATACCAAACGTACCAGTTTCTTCTGTGCATCTGTTTATCAATGGAAGTGTTGATGGGATCCTCGGCTTTTATACGATTTATCTGAATGTTATTGAGCACTGTTATTTAATTCTTGTCTCCACTGTATGTATATATTCAAAATAAGAGGTGCATATATGAATCATTAAGATCCAACTATGGTACTGTATCGCTGACGACGTGATGAGAGTTGATACTTTTGTTCAATAAAAAAATAATTTGACCAAGATTTGTGGTTAGTTGTTTTAATGGTGTTTGGATGGAATCCAGGGTAAAAATGTTTGTTAGCAAAGTCTCTGACACTGATTTTAAGCACTGACTGAGATCTTTGTATAAAACTTTGGCACACAGGGTGATGCTTAGTGAATGCTTGTTAATTTTTTATAGATTTAATGGGCCTCAGAGTTATTGGCTTGGCTTTTACAATCCTAATCTTTTTTTCTTATAAAGTTGTAAGGAAACTTAAAAAGAAAACAGGAGGTAAAAACTGAGCTAAACTCATCACTAAGCCCAGCTTCTTGGACTTCTAACATTAAAGATCTTAAATATTTTGTTTTTTTGTCCTCAGTTTTAGTTTTAATCTAAATCTGTATCGAATATTGGAAAATTTTGGGATTTAAAAACTTGCTTTTTCCACTTGTTTTCATTTGACCTTACTGCCAAAGTGGCACACTGCAAGTATCTAAACATCACTTTAAAATGTTGATAGTTTTGTGAATTTTCTCAGAATGATGGTTGAGTTTAAAACTTTGCTTCAAATCAGACAAATTTAAACCTGATGAACGCAACCATCTGGATAAAAACTAAGATTTTAAGACACTTCACTTAGTTTTACCAACTAGCATACATGGGAAAATAAATTAGGCTTTTAAACAAAGAAAACCACCAAAATGTTTGGCTGAGCAGATTTAAATGGGATGATGAAGCTAAAACATGAACTTGTGATTTGATTAATAATTGGATTTTGTTTAGAACATCAGTCAAATGTACTTCTAGGACACTTAAGTCCTGTCTAAGTTGGTAATTTCACAGGTGGTAAGAAGTGTGTTTGATCCAGGTAAACCAGGTTAAAGACATCCAGGTGAGATTTTATTTTTTTGTATGAGAATGAAGACTGGTCCACCTACATGTGCACATGTATACACCTATTATATACTCTGGTTTTAACATTTTAGACCAAAGTTTAGTCTGAAACAAGACAAATGAGCAGAATTGCTGCAGTACCTTAAAACCTCCACATGATGTCAGTATTGAGCTTCAGGTGTCTGACAGCTGATGTTCAACCTGCCTGAGGAGAAAGCTGTGGATGAGTGTTTAGGGCAGTTGTTCCTCTAAAGTGAGAGTTGGCAGTTCAATTCCCTGCTATTTTGATGCATGTCGAAGTGTCTCTGGGCAAGTCACTGTGTGTCTCATCAGTGTATGAATGTGATTTAAAGCACTGATTAGTATTTACCTGTAGCTTTGTGGAGAGATCTAGCAGAGGGCTGTGAGTGGGTAAACGAGGCACAGATTGCCTAAGGTGCTATATAAGTACAGTCCATTTCCATTTAGAGTATTTGTTAGACACAAAATGTTAAATTATTTACAGATCTGCATGAGTTCAGATCTGAAATAGGTTAAAAAAGGAAACCAACTGGGACAGATGTAGCATGACTGCTTGAGTTGAAAGCACTTTTATTGTATCTCCCATCAGCTGCTTGTTTTTCTGTAATTTCCAACTTAAAAATTGGAGTCATTGTTGCACAGGTCAAGTTTTCCTTCCTTGGGGGATAAAAAGAAGTGATGGGATATTATTTACAATTCAGTCATGCATAACAGCGATCTGTGTTAAACAGCATGTTTTAATATAAAATAAAAGTCTTGAACAACTTTTAAACTGATCAAATGGTTTCAAAAAGAAGAAAAAATACATTTAGAAAAATTCTGTTTATCTTTACCTTCCACTTCAAATATAAATGAAGAAATTGAACAAATACAAACTGTCTGCATCACATTTTAATGTCAACAATTTAAAGAAAAATGTTCCAAGTTCATCTACTGTTTTTTTGTTTTGTTTTTTGCATAATTACATTTTTTATAGGTTTCATTGGAAATATTTTAATGACTGTAAAGCAACAGATTAATAAAACTTTTCACTCAGTGTCAGAAAAATAGTGTCCAAATGTTTGGAACTTAAAAAGAAAAAGCATCTCCTGCAGAAAGCCTCAGGATGCCACAGAGGTGAGCTTCTCTGCAGCCGCGGCTCAGGAAGTCAAACATTTGTTCATCCTTGAGAAGTTCACATCTCCACAGATGTGCTCACTGGGGTGTGACAAAGCGAGGACCTTGGTGTCCACAGACTCACTGTGGTTTGTCCTGAAAAGTGCCCTGAGGGGTCAACAAAACCTGAAAAGTGTCACAAAGATGCAGCTTATCGACCTGGTGTGACCTGCGCTGTCGTCTTGGCAAGTCCTGCAACAAATTCAATTTACTACCAACTAAACAAAGAACAAAATGTGAAAGTTTTTTTTTTCCCAAAGTACTTTTCAGCTAATTTATTTAGATT
Organism: Cynodonichthys magdalenae; assembly: GCA_031762555.1. Lineage (NCBI taxonomy): Eukaryota > Metazoa > Chordata > Actinopteri > Cyprinodontiformes > Rivulidae > Cynodonichthys > Cynodonichthys magdalenae. The sequence goes on along the minus strand of JARVJO010065983.1, from coordinate 5,179 downwards.
TCTAAAAATACATATTTTATGTGCTGGTGTAGAAAACAATGCACTGTTCAGAAATGGCATGTCTGAATAATGTAGCAGGACTTATTGGATTACTTTCTCCAAACTTTATTTTAATTTCTGACTCCAATCAGGTTCATACAGCACAGCACAGGCCTCAGCGTAAGACCTTGAGGTCATATCAGAAAAAACACAACAATCCCACTCAGCAGCCCAGCTGTTCCAAACTGATCTAACAGAGTCTGCAAAACTAAAATCTTCCAAAACACTTCTGTAATGATGAATTGAACTTATAATGTATTTTACTTCCTGGTTCCACCCCTGAAGGTGGTAACTTTTACGTCAGAGCGTAACAGAACACACAACACACCAACCTATTCTCTGTTTTAAATTTTAATGCTGCAATGATTAGAAATTAAAAATACTGCATCTAACATTCAGTTGATTAATTACAAAATTTCACTCACTGGGACGAGGCCTTCATTTCAAACTGCTGGTCCTGCACAAACTGCAATGAACTCCAAACACCATCGTTTATCAAAAAGTGTTTAAATGCTAAATTTGATTCGAATCACATCATCATTCATTAACCTCCCGTCCTTCAGACTGACAACATATAAACACACAGAGGTGCTAAAACACAACATCTGCCTTCTTCTTTAAGAGACTTGTGGGAGAAATAAATCAATTCAACACATCTATAAACAGAACATAAAAAACAAATTTTCTGCATGAATATTTGATACAATGTGGAAATTGCACTTAAGAAATCAATCTGCTTTTTAAATAAATTCCTTTTAATCCTCCACGCAGTGAAAAAATCTGTTATTATGAGCATGCGTGACAGATTTTCCCCCATCATTTGAGAAGATCAATAGCTGTTCTGCATGTAATCTTCTGAACGTCACTGACATTTATTTAAAAAGGTCTGAAGCAGAAGAAAACAAATGTAAAAAATGATTAGTTCCTGCTGATTTTAGCCTTTTGAAAAAGCTGATTGTGATTGTTGTCTTTAGCTTATAGGCTGATTGTGTCTGGGCTGTTGATTATAATTTAATAAATTTAAATTTGAGAATAATAAACATTTATATACTTCATATATTCTTTATATATCCTGCACCCTACATTCAGTTTAAAAGAATGTAAATTTACATTTAATTAAACAGTGAAGGGTAAAAGACGCTGTGAGTCGTCCTGATAAAGCTCTAGTTTAATCAACACAAGATTGAAGGGATGAAGGAGAGAAGCTCAGGAGTTGGCTGCAGTGAGGGAAAAATCCTAAATATATGCTGATGTAGAGTCTAGTTCCAAGGATTCAACTTGTGGTATTTAAAGAAAAAATTGTTATCAACTATTAACAAGTTAAAACAACTGATTACCCGTCACAAGGTGAACTGAGGTGTAAAACTGAAAAGCAGAGATAAAAATGATCAACCTTGGTTCCAAATAAACACAATTTTAAACAAAAATACAGAGAACTTTCTTAGAACCTCTGTGGAAGCTGAAGTGTTCGATGCTCATCCGATGTCCCTGGTGCCTCTGTTGTCCTGCTGATTTAGCAAAAACCTGCTTCACTAAACTGCCTCTGCCACAAGCAAACAGCCTAATGAGGCTGTTCTTTATGCTCACAACAACTGTGTGAAAAGAACTATGGACAGATGGTTCACTCAGTAGTTTTTTACCTCTGGAATATTGTGTGGAATGAGCTCCATGGTATTTCAGGTTACTCAGAGCCTAGACCTTTGTCTCACTGAGATCCTGCTGAACGACCCCCAAGAGACAGTAGTCCCAGAAAATGGAGCTGCTGTTAGTCAGTAATTGCTTCCTGATGGCAGTGACCCCCTCTGTTGGGACAATCCACCCTGACTCACAGCAGAAACCTCTGAGGATCAGTTCAGAAGTCAGAACAAGCAGCTCCAGGCACTGACCTGACCTCCAGACCTCCCCGATCACAATCTGATGAAGCAGCATGAGCCAAAACATGCCAGGTGAGTCGAGACCCTCAACCTACGCCTGACGGGCCGAGCTGAACAAAGCTGCTGCTGAATGTTCAGCACCAGGTGTTAAAGGACCCCGAAGAGAAAAGATGTTGAGACGTTAAATCTTTTGATTTTTCAGGAGAAGCAACTTTTTTGTTTCTAACATCGCTTCTTCTTTCTGTCTCTTTTTTCTGTCACTTGAAAGAAAACATTCCTGTTGTCTCTCAAGTGTCTGTTTTTCTTGTGAACCTCATTGTTCCGTGTGGCAGGTCCCTGTATGTCTCAAATCACTGAAGACATTTGTGTTTATCTGCTCCACCGTGTCATCACTTTCCTTTTTCTCCTTTCCTCAACACCTGTTGTTGGAGTCCAAATCTTGGCTTTGCAAACATTTGTTGACTTCCTTGAAACACTCCTGAAGAGGCAAATCACAGAGACAAGACAAACTTATTTATCTACATTAAAAAAAAAACATACTGTACAGTCAAACCATTGAAACAAAAATAAAAAATAAAAGAGTAATAAAATCAATATTCCTTGTAGGGATGCATATCACCTGCTGCCAATCTGTTGGTCTTCAGAGTATCTGATGGGCATGACCTCTACCCCAATAATCATAGCAAAAATCTGCAAATCTTTGTGTGACGTCATTTTATTTGCAACACTGAGCTTGTTCTCTTTATTTTCTATATAATTCAAAACCAGGACACATCAAATTGCTCCTAGTTGCCCGGCCTGAATAGAACCCCAGATCTTTGGATTCCAGAGGTAAAGCTGGAAGTGGGCCATCATGGTAAATGCAAATACGCCTGACCTGTTTGGGTCAGGCCAGGACGGGCTTTACAGTGCAAAAACGCTATTATAATTTGACAAAATAAAAGCTTCTGTTTAAGTCAAATTTAAACCCATAAGAGCAGAATTTTTTTATTTAATCCCAAATTTAAATGTTAATCGTCATCTACTGCAGAGGCCTTCAACCCTGGTCCTCGTGACCCACTGTCCTGCATGTTTCAGCTGTTTCCCTGCTTCAGCACACCTGATTCAAAAAATGAAATTACATACCCAGAATGTCATCAAGTTTAGCAGAAGCCTTTTTCAGTCACTCATTCATTTCCGTCAGGTGTGTTGAAGCAGGGAAACGTCTAAAACATGAAGAACAGTGGGTCACGAGGAACAGAGTTGAAGATCTCTAAACTAAAATAAAAAAAAAAAAACTTCAGCTTAATTCTTGAAATTCAAATAAAACTATTTAAAATGCTAATTCTGTTATTCTGAGAGTTCCAACCAGATTATGGTCCCTCTTGCCTGATCCTGCTGCTGCAGACCTGAGGAGGCTCAGAGCTCCTCTGTTATTAAACACCTGCTGCACATTTCTTCAGTGTTCTCACACAGATCTGAGTCAGCTCTTATAAACCACTCTGCTTCTCTGCTCACCTCCACGAAACACCTCAGAACAAATCTCCTTTAGGTCGTCTGAACGCTTCATGACAGTCAAATCAAACATAACATCTGCAGCCCTCTTTAAGAAGCAATAATCTGTAAGAGCGCTTCAGATGGTGTTTATTACAAGACTAGAATTAAAACATCTTAACAGCCCTGATTGACTGCCTGAATGTGGAGAAAAGCTCTTCTGAAGGTGAATAATAAACTGTAAAGTTCACAGCTAGCTTATCTTTTATCAATCTGTTTTTTAGAGGAGCCACTGCAGTGAGTTATTGTTCTTTTCCAAACCACATATAAGTAAAAAAATCTTTAGATTGTGGCAAAAAGCCACAGTCTGTGCAGAGGTTAATTGTGTTGTGCTTTTAGTGGAAGCCACACTTAAAGGATAAAAATAAGTCCGTAACATATGTGAAAACTTATGGCTCAAGACGCTTTTTTTATTTAGTGCAAAATCACTTCAACAGAAAATCCATCATTTGTCCCTCTTGTCGATCCATCCATAAGTGCTTCCCACCTTTATATGTCCAGGTAAATCCTCTCATCTTTTATGTTTTTAAGACTCCGCTCAGCTTGAAAAATGTTGCTACAGTCAGGATTCTCACTAAGAGCTCTTTCTAACTTCTTGTAGCAGAATAAGAATAATGAACCAGAAATCAGAAGAAAGCCATTACTGCTGTAAAGTACACTAGAAACCAAAATGACTGATGGTTTTTAGTACTTGTTGATGTGGAGTGAAAAAGAGGAAAAGTAACTTCTCAACAATAAAGTAAACTGGATTCTTAAAACAGACTGACTTTTTAATGGTTCCTGTTTGGGACTTCTCTCCAAAGTTTTCTCCCAAGACATGTTAAAAGTTGCCCCCTTGTCTGCTTATTTCACTTATATTCAACTTTTCTTCTTTATTCTTCATACACAGGTCATTTCTTTTATTCAAGGTGAAATTAGAAATGTTCCTCCTTGTTTAGGCCTCCAACAAGTGCAGAATATTCTGTTTTCAGAGGATGTGTTTCAGTTGAAGCAACTCGCTATTCTTTATATTTCTTTTATTGTTTATTTGTAAAGGGGCAAGTGTCAAGTATTAATACTACTATACACTAACACATTTATACCCTAGGCTAATTTGCAATACCACCTAGATGGGCTTTTAGCAACATAAAAATAAAACAGCTTAAAATATAATATAAAAACATTATCATATTAAGACAATTCATAAAACAGGTCATGATAACTTTACATAGGTGGATCTTCATGATTACAAATTTGGTTCTCCTTCAGAAAATGTTTCAGTCTTGATCTAAAATACTTAAAGTCAGAAATCAGTTTTAATTTGTTCCACATGTTAATCCCTTGAGCAGAAAAGGCTGTTTGACTCTAAGGTGTTTTTGTTTTAACTGTCTGCTCCACAAGTTACCGAGCCTGTAGATTAAGCATTTTATATCAGTCAATATCAATAATCAGTGTGAATGCCCTTATAGGCATTCACACTATTGTGATCGCGTTTCTCTTTATTCTTTATCAGTGTGAATGCCATATATGGCATTCACACTATTGAGATCGTGTTTCTCTTTATTCTTTATTATTATAGTTTCTTCCGTACGTTTTTTGGACGCTATCTCCTCCCACAATTTTTGTGCGATTTCTACAATTTATACATCAAAACGTGCAGCTCGTTCATGACATTCCTGCTATGACTTTTGGTATTTCAGCTATTTATACTTTTTCAGCTATTTCACTTTTTTAGCTGTTTTTTTGCCATTGAA
>JARVJO010065783.1:0-17915 GCA_031762555.1 Cynodonichthys magdalenae | reverse complement strand
CTTGACTCAGAGTTAAGTTACCCAGTTGATATCAGCTGTTCTGAAACCGAAAATCCTGAGTATCACATAGCGGGGTAGGTTGATTCAGAGTATCTGCGTTAACCCAGGGTTTGTTAAGCCTGCTTTCTGAAACGGGGCCCATTTGTCCTAAGGCAAATCCTGACGTCTGTACTAGATTCAGTACATTGAGATTACTGATTTGAATAAAAACAATATATATTAAAAGACCTGCCTTTACTTGAAGCAACGTCCATCTTTCAAACAATAGTTTTAAACTATGTTTTGGTAAAATCTTGAAAACAAGGTCATCACTATAACACACAATGTTGCAAGATCTTGTGCAACCTGTTAGCCAAAGATGGATCAGGGGTGATCTTTAACAGTTTTTAATTCAATATGTGTAAACTGCTCTGAGCTCGACTCACCATCGCTGCAGTGTTGGAAGCAGTCCGGTCCCTTGCAGATCTCTATGTTACAGTGGAAATACACCTGGGGAAAAACGGGTGTTTGTGTAGAAAAAAAGCAGACGACACCAGTAGAACAACTCATTTTCTTCCATTTATTTTACTGACCTGGTTTTCAGATGTTGGAGACTTCACAAAAGAGAAGTGCTTAACAACAAACCTTTTGTGAAGGGAGGGGTTTGATGTTTCTCTACTGGAGACCGGCTGCACAACAGTTCTCTGGTTATCACCCATGAAGGGACACCTTCATTGGATGCAGAACAACTCAGTTTTTTGAGTCTTAATTAATACAAGTTATTTCACAAATAAATACAACAAGCTTCACCCTTTAACAATTAGGTTCCACCTCTGTGGCTCATGGGGGTCCTCAGTCGGTGTGGCCCAGCAGTCGTCAAGCAGCAGGGCCAGGTCTTTGCTCTGGTGTTTGACAACAAACACCTCCACATACACGGGCTGGTCCAGCTCAATCACTACTGGAGCACTGCTGGAGGAATAAAATGATCTGTAGGAGGAATCTGTTGGGGCAAAAAGCATTCACTGCAATAACATAAAATCTTCCTATTTTCATTTCTACTCAAAACCTCTCATCAACACTTAATTCAAACCATTTTTTGTTTTGAAACAATGCATCTTGAAAATCTTCATAAGTAAAAGCAAACTTGTTTGGAGTATTTTCTGAAATGAAACAAGCTTTTTTTTTTTTACATTTTATGAGTTCGAAGTTGCTAGGAGGTTTGTAAAACATGAAAAGTCTTGCCTTCAGTTAGGACAAATCTGCTTGTTGAGGGTGTTTTATTTATTTTTTAAATATGTCCAAGAGTTAACTGACTAAGCAATTGTAAAAGCGAGTGTAGCACTATTAGTTGCACTGGATGTCAGGAAATTCTTCCTTAAAGACATTTTGTCTTAGAATGTAGACCTGGATCCAGTGCATTGCCTTAATTATAGTGGAACTAAACATTTATTTAATTGATTTTTGAAAAAAGAAAAAGATGGTACTGTACCTTTGAGGGGAGGGAAACTACTTTTGAGCATCACTTGCTTATTATGAGACACGAAAGCAATTGTAGTAAAACATTACTCAGAGGGAGTTTTCAGTTAGTTTCAAGAGTCCCCTTATCTGATGACACGTCTTATTTCTAGAAATCTCGTCTTCACTTGTTCCATAGGCAAATTTGTTTGCTTATTTCTTATTTTTTAACACTTCATCAAAAATCAAATTTTTATTTTTTTGATTTATTTTTTAGAGTGGCCTTTTTCCCAGATTCAATAAAGATTCAATCTACACAAACATTATGAATTATCAATGTAAAGTTGCTCCTTTTAGGGGATTTTTTTTCTTCATGTTCTGTTGAGACTTGAACATACAATTAAAAGGTCTAACGTTTGAAAGACAGCATATCGCAAGAGATGTGGTAGTGCTCAGAAAATGCATTGAGGATGACTCTCAGCTACCGCTGCACCAAATCTTGTCTCAGCATCTGTCAAACTGACCAAGTTAGAGCCATGTTTGTGTCAATGAGCTGTGGTAGACCTGTTGAATCGACTCAACCCCCAGTTGTAGATGTACATTCAGTGATTACTTTAACACATTATTTAATGATAGTTTAATGGCAAAGTTTGAAGCAAAGATGTTGCACAATGTGTAGCGCTCATAAACGAGTTGGGGATGATGCTCAGCTACTACAATGCCAAATTTTATCTCATAATTTGCACAACTGGCTCAATTATTGTAATCTTTAAGTTGGCGGCAGCCAGAAGTATAAAGTAGCTAAGTACAAATACTTTGTTACAATACTTAAGTAGTACTTTAAGTAATATTCTTAGGGGAAGCTAAGTTTTACCAAAGTAATTTTATGGTAAATACATGTAGTTTTACTTAAACATCACTTGAGGTACTTTATACAACACTGGCTGCAGAAACCAGTGAGAGTTTCAGCAGTTCATGCAATATTTTGCTAACAGACATGCAATACACATCGGCAGCGGGTGTTAATTTTCCCACATAGATAAAGAGAAGTCTTAACCTTTGGCAAACCTCATTTCAGTCCTCAGTGTCCCTTTGTTCTTCAGTGTCGACAGGTAATCAGGTTTGTTTCGTTCAACAGTGACGCCCAGGCGACTTATTTGAGTCAGTGCAAAGGTGCACCGTACAGTCAGCCTGAAAAAACAAAAACAAGAAACAACCTTAAAGTAATTACATAAAAATGTGAGCAATTTCATTCACCTTACTGGAATGGAGTCTGACGAAAAATTACTCCTTTCTGCGAATGTGGTTTCATGTTGATGTTGATCCAGTAGGTGATGTTCCCATCTGCAATCTGAAAATTGGACTCACTTCATTTAAACCTCTAAAATATCGGAGTTGCTGGAAAGCGGTTTGTGTTTACCATGAACTGAGTGCCACATTCAGTATATGGGAAGCTGAAAGTGACAGCATCTTTGGATCTTTTTTGGGGTAAACAACGGCGGTTTTGGTCCGATGTGACCCAGACTGTATCCAGGTTCAGAGGAGGGGCCGTAGCGTTCCTGGGGATGGTGATGTTGAAGCCATTTTTGTTGCAAAACAACTGCCTCGACTCTCCTGGAACATCAAACGTGCTTCGCACTGTGAATAGTAAACCAAAATTAAAAGAACATCACCACTCACTGCTTTTCATGCAACAGATTCAAGCTAAGATCATCTTTTGCTGAGAAATGATGGCGTTCTTACCATTTTGGTCAAACCCTTTAAATAACTTCACGCACAGTTTCACACTCAGTACATGTTCTCTAGATGACTCTCAGCTGAGATCACATCAAATTTTAGCTCAATGTCTGTAAAATGAACTGAATTATAGCGTTTTCAGGTGTTCTAAGATCAGTTGGCTGTGGCAGCCATCATAAATTGAGTCAACTCCAAAAAGATAATCAGTTTTAAAATTACACCCAGCAATGTTTTCTGGAAAGTTTCACGCAAATCTGTTTTGTGGTTCATGAAATATTTTGCTAACAGACAACCAAGGTTGACTCCAACATTTGATGGCAAATTTTAAACAAAAGCTTGCAAAATAAGCAGCACTAGGAAGTATGGGTCAGGAGTGTCTCCAAGCTCAGCTGCTTCTACAACAAATTTTAGCACAAAATCTGTAAATTGAATTATAACCATTTTTGTGTTTTCCAATGTTAGTTAGCTGAGGCAGTCATCTTAAAGCAGATTGACTCCAAATGTTAATCAGTTGTAGATGTACACCCAGTGATTACATTCTGCAAATTTAATAAAAATTCTCCATTCATTTATAAGATATTTTAATAACAGAAAGACACAAACATTATCACCTGATATTTTCCATTTCACAGAGGGCAAAAATAAAAAAAAGAGATTTTTACCTTTTATCCTCCTTCCACAGATCAGACGTAATGATTGGACGATCTTTGGTGGGCCCTTGTCTGCAGGAGCCACGATGACGACTGTGAGACTCGTCGAGGACTTCTACTGAACGAAATATTAATGTAAAGAATTTTGTATAACAGAAACATAATAAAATATAAGAGAATCAGGACCTCACCTGTCTTTTCACAAAACAGCCAGTGGAAGCCACAGTCAGGACAATGAAGAGGTGTGTTTCCTGCAGGAAGTAGTGGCAGTGTTCTGCGATGGCAGTAAGTTGGTAATATCCACGGTCATCGTCTGGGCGACACAAACATGTAAACATAAAACACACACACACACACACACACACACACGCGCGCACACGCACACACACTGTGCCGTTTTTTCCACGCTGTCCTGACTCACCTCGAACATAGATGGTGGACGGAAGGTTGTAAAAGGGTTCTTTTGGGATGTAAACAGACATGAAGTCATCGTGGCAGATCAGTGTGTTACTACCAGCTGCAGTGTGAGACGATGCACGGTGTGTCGATTCACAGTTTAGACAAAGCAGTGACAGAGAAATGAAAGCAATCAAAAGAAAGACTGCACCGTTGGTCTTCATTCTTTTTTGGTTGTTGTTGCTGATTCTGAGTGACAGGCAGAGCAGGTGCTTCTCGTTTGCTTTAATTAGCTTCAGGAATGAAATGCAGCCTCAGTGAAAGTGAACTGTGGTGCCTGATGGTGTGTGTCCTTGCTAACATCAGTCATGTAGACTGAAGTTTATTCTGCATACTTTTATCATGCTCCATTGGTTAACTGCAGTGGTGAAAGTACTCAGCTTCCTTACTTGAGCCAAAATACTGATCCTACTGGTCAAATATCACAATAAAAGTAGCTCTGTCAAATTATTACTTAAGTATTACTTTGACAAAGCTACTTTGGTGGAAACATTTCACACTGAGCTTTTAAGTTATTTGCAATGTTTGTACTAGTTTGCTGCATTGAAATTAACAATAATTGATATGACTGGTGATAAAAAATCCCTTGATTAATCAGCACTGGTGTTGGACATGTTCTCATTTGGAAGATGACCTGGTGCCTCCAATGAAACACATCATCTAGTATATGAACTCCAGGCTTATTGAATGTTCCAGCCTTTTATCACAATACATCTTAAAGTCTAAAACACTAACTTAGGTCTTAAATGAGATGAGTTCATGGTAATATCAGGACTAATCTGGATCTACACAGACTTGCAATAGTGCTGAAACCTGTCTACCTAGTGTACCTTTAAGGCAACACTAATAGGATAATAATTGACTAATTCTAAAAGTAACGATAAATGGGGACTGGATGATGATCTTTGCATATTTGATAAACAAATTAATGGAGGAGAGCAGATTTCTCACTGCCTCGGATATTATTTTGTATGACTTTTTGTACTCCTGTTTTAAAATCTGGGAACAAACAAATATGCAATTACAGGTCCATCAGCATACTTCCTGAGTAATTAAAGCTATTTTATTTCCAGAAAGAAAAAGAAAATCAGTGGCAGGTTTTCAGCTCTATCTTGACTTAAAATTACAACATTTATTTAACTGAGAAACCATGTTCAAATCTTCAAAATGTTTTAATGCTGACATGGTTCTGAATCTTTGACATCTTCCCACCAGTAGATAGAGTTATAGAGCTCATTAAAAAAAAACAATTAAAACACACACCTCTCCCTGACTTGCATTCATTTTGTAACAGAGACAAGAACAAAGACAGTGGCACATTGTGGTTTGAGCAGTAAATTCTATTGAGTTTTATTAAAAAGCATTGGCAGATAGGTTGTTGGCAGTGAAATACAGTGAGATCAAACGTAAAACAAAAAAAATCATCAGTCAGTATTGGTTCGTGTCGCGTGGCGTTTGCACTCTGTCCTCAGTCGTCTACATTTGGTTGAGCTGTTCGGTGCTCTGGTTGTAGATAGGGTTTTGGTATTGACAGTCTGAGAGGGACGCAGCTGAAAAATGGGAGAGTAGTTCAGTGCAATGTATTTTATTATACATACATAAGCCACACATCAAATCAGCAGTCACTGTTGTTAGCATCAGTGAATGCTGGAAATTGTTTTATTTTTTTGTAGTAAATAACTCAGATTCCAATAAAGGTGAGATATGCGTCACCTAGATTTTATTCACAATGAAATATTGTAAAAACAGATGTGGTTTATTATTGTCTTGTTGAAATATGCAAGGCCTTCTCTGAAAAAGATGTCATCTGAAGTGAAGCATATATTGTCTTAAAACCTGTATCCAGGGTCAGACCATGGTATAGGCAATTTAGACAAATACTAAGGGTGCTGTTCATCTATGGGGCAGCACAAGTGGGGAACAAAAATAATAAGTATTTTTTTACTTTTATCAGAGTATTGTTGATTTAGTCTGTAAAATAATAAATGATCACTCTATTTTATGAAGGCTACTTGTTCTGTTTCTCAGCCTGTTTGTCAGTACATATATGATACAGAGAATATTTCACAATAAAAGTATCATATGATGCAGGCAAGACTAACTTCAGGTGCTCAGTGTGTAAAAAGAACATGAACAGGTGTTCCTCATTGCTGTCAGCAGATATAAAGTAGACAACCTGGCTTCTAAAGATAAAAAAAATTTGATCAAATACAAAACTAATTTAATTTGTATTTAAATGTAAATGAACAGTGAGATATAGAAAATTGCACAAGGGTCACCACCTGAAGTCTTGCTTAGGGCCTCAAATTGGCTAGGGCCAGACCCGCCTGTATCTACTTTACTGCATTGTTTGTTCCTTTTCCAGATGTGTAAGCTGCCCATGCCACCTGCAGTAGACTAATTCACCCATGTGATACACAGTTTTTTTTAGTTGAAACATTAAATATGTTTACTATGCTCCATTGTGGAAAAAAATCTGGGTTTGTGAGATTTAGTCCATTAAGTCTGATTTTATTTATATTTTACTCAACATCCGGAAACAGGTTCGTTTTTGTTTTCTGATTATTTATAATCAAATCCACAATCAGTGAAATCACCTACCTTGTTGCTTCTGCGCTTGAGCTGCCATGGCTTGTTGCCTGTTTATCTCACGTTGGTTGACTGTGAAATAAAATAAGACAGGTGTCACAGTGGACCTAATCAAAAGCATGCAATACGCTCAAGGGTTTTTACATTACCATAGAAATGTCGGTTGATACTGGCTTGCCGTAACCTGCTGAAGAGCTCTGAAAGGTGTGAAACGACAGTTAGACCATCTGTCATAATGTTGGAGTCAGCAATAATAGAAACGACTGTAAATACTGTGGTATTTTAAAGCACCTATGTGAAATCGTTGTCGTGTTCTGCGACTTTCCACCCTTTCAAATATGAACTCATTCAGGTTTGGATAAATCCCATTGTTGCTTTGATGGGGCTGAGTCTGGTCCTGATGCTGCAGGTCTCCTGCTGGACCACTGTGGTTACTGACTGAGTTCCTGTTTGCTAGGTACTCACCATCATTTTCTGTTAGCAAAAAAGATTGAATATGAACATGTGGCTGTTGTTGTGTGTGGGTGAAAACCTCCTGCAGAGGTTTTCTTTCTGACCAGATGAAGTAACATTCCCTAAAAGTGGTTAAAATGAAGGGGAAAAAAGAGACCTGTGAACTCACCATAAATCTGTCTATTATTATCTACACCTACAGGAGAGAAGCACACAGATTTAGTGACATTTAAATCTGTTAAGTCACAGAACGAAACAGAAATACTACTCAGTTCAGATATTAATTATTAAAATAAACCTTTATATAAAATTACCTATTTCAGGTTGGTGAGCATCATGAGGTGGAGCACTGGCACCTGCAGACAGACAGCTTAGTTTATATAATACTAATGAATCATTATTATTATTATTACTATTATTATTAATTTTTTTATTTTTTGGAATTACTGATCTGTCCAGTATACCAGAACAAAATTCCCAATTATTGTTTGTTCTACCACTTTTTACTACTACTTATAGCTATTTATTTAGCTACCATTCTGCTATTTTTAGATTTTAGCTACAGTTTTCCTCCTTTTATTTACCATTTTGCTTCTTGCAAAAAAACAAAAAAAGTCAATGTAAGCAATTCATATTCAAAAATTTACAGCATTTATTAAAAAAATTTTTCATTAAACACTGACATTTTTGGAACACATTGTTGAAACTGCACCTGGTTTTGGTCCCACCATTGATTCCTCAGCTCAATAGGGATAAAAACCCTGATTTCTCAAACTGAGGTCATTCAAAAAAACTACCTGCAGCAGGTAAGATGTTAACTGTTCATAACCTTTCCACAGAAATGTTACTTTCCAAACACGTACATCTATCCATATACTATGTGCTATAGCTGCCTATACTTTAAAAATGTGTTTAAAGGATTTATTAATTATAATGAAAGAAAAGATCATTTATTTGCATTTAAGTAATTGTATTTTTTAATGTATGTATTAAAAAGTGTGTACACAGATAAAGTTGTTATTCTGAAATTATGTTCCTCTCAAATATTTGTTTACCTTCAAAATTTTCACTGCTTTCAGTCTTATCCTGTTTTATTTTGCTCCACAGGCCTGAAAAGAAGCATAAAGTTGGTTAAATATCTGATCTGACCTTTTTAAAAATAAAGATTACTAACAGGTGCAGACACTCACCTGGACATTTCACCCAGCAGTAATAACCAACACAACCGAGCAGAGTGAGAACAGCCACTCCAACACAGACGTAAATCAGTAACCATGCACTCTCATCTAGTGTACCTGCACAACAAGTTGTGGTTTTAGAAAGTTGTGTTTTACAGGAAACGGTAGCTTACTCTTATCCTCTATCAGGCTTTAGACCTTTGAGGTCTGAGACCTTCAAAAGGAAGAAGCTGCATGCCTCTGCACAGGCTGCTGCTTTGTCTGAGCAAAACCCAGAAACCAGAGCGCCACATACTTTTATCGTCAAGCAAATCCACTTGAAAACATTTATTCCTCTTTCTGCAGCGGTAAGTCCCCAGATCTGAGTCTTTTAGCTCATCCATGTAGATGGAGAAGTTCCCCACTGAGGCCTGGTTTGGAAAGGCTTTCATTCGGCCATGTTTGGGGTCGAGGAACTGAACTCGCCCGTTAGACGAGAGTCGGATCAGGACTGTGTTATCTAAGTGAGTCCAGGTCACCCACTTAGCAGAGTTTGTTGAAAAGTTGCATGGTAAGAGTACAGAGGAGCCAAGTGGAGCTCTGAGTGTGTTTGTTTCACAAAGATCTTCATCAAACTGCTCACCTGAATGGAAACATATTGAAACGGGTTTAGAACACCTATTTCACACTCAAATAGAAAATAAGTGACACCATAAAAGCATTTAACATAATCTTGGCACTCATCTGTTAATCTAAGCTATATTATAGTTTGTTTATCAAACATCATTTTACTAATAGGATTTAAGAAGAAGCGACAGGTGGATTTTATTGCATTAGGTAATAAAATGATGGTTTTTGTTAAGAAAATGTTGCCAGTGATTAGCCAAAGTTTACTTTTTAATCTAATAACATGTTTTTACTTTAAAATTACTATTTTAGGTGTTTAAAGTGAATACAACAATATCTGCAGCCAAGGATGGAGTTTCCAAAAAGGCTTACCGGGGCATAGACCCAGGGCCCCGAGGTTTAAAGCACGCCAAATTAGTCCTTTTGTTTTCAATGAATGGATGATTACCAAACACCTAATTTAATTTATTTTTAAAGCTCATATAACTTTAAAGAACTCTGTTACTTTGACCTTCTGGTTTGTTTGTTTCAGTTTTTTTTTACAGTTTTCAAGTCAACAGTATTATTGGTTTTACTAAATGAATTTATAATTTTGAGCCAAAATGGTTTTAATTCAGTTTTGTTTTATGTAATTATTTTGGTTTCACCTGTTATTTTGAAGTCCATGCGGCAACATGTTAACATGACTGTAATTTCTATCAGATGACCTTTTATTCAGTAGTCAGTAGTTCTGTTTTTGGTTTTTACATTTTTTGTCGCAGATTTTTATTTGTTGTTTTGCTATACCAAATTTCTACTGATTCTTGTTTTGCTCTGTGTAATCTCCAGATGTTAGGACAAAAGACTGTCGCAGCAGGTTTGGTTTTCTGTAAATTGATATTTTCTACCATGACATCATCATTATATGATAGTAGTATTATATTTTTTTGTATTTCAAACTTTTAATTTTACCTTTAAGCTAAATGCAGCTCTTCTCTGTGTGACTAAAAGCCTTCAAATAAATGGATTCAAACCTTTGTTTTCTTCTTGCAGCTCCACTTCAATACAGTTCTTCCCCTCTTTGCAGGTGTAAGACCCCAGATCAGACTTTTGCAGCTCAGTGATGGAGATGGAGAAGTTCCCCACTGAGGCCTGGTTTGGAAAAGCTTTCACTCGATCCTGTCTGTGCTCGAGGAACTGAACTCGCCCGTTAGATGCCAGCTTGACCACATCCCGCGTCAGGTCGTCAATTACCTGAACCCAGGTGACATTGCTGAGACCGGTTGTTCTAAAGATGCACGGTAAGAGCGCAGAAGAGCCGAGTGAAGCCGTGATTGTGTAAATTTTACAGGAATCCTTCTGAACAGGTTCGACAGATGACTGCTGGCCTAAACAGGAAGAATAAATGAAAAAAATTTGAGAAAGAAGTTGAAGGAACATTACTCAGCCACTTCACCAACACACACACACACACACACACCCACACAAACGCTCAATAATTACACATTCTACTTCAGAAATAACTATATGACAAATAAAAAATCTATGAAAAGGAACAAACTAAAGTCAAACCTTGCTTTCCAGCCATGCTTCAATAGAATTAAATAAATAAATAAATAAAACTCATGAAACAGATGGACAGAAATGATGGTACCCAAGAAAATAATGTGATCAAAGGGTCATGTTAAATCAAGGTGTGTCCACTAATTAGCATCACAGGTGTCTACAATCCTGTAATCAGTCAGTGGGCCTGTTTGGTGACATGGTGAGGACCACGCTCAACATGGACCAGAGGACGCCAAGGAAAGAGTTGTCTCAGGAGATTAGAAAGCAAATTATAGTCAAGCATGTTCAATTTTTATAGAACTTTTATTTAATATTACTTTTGTCAGATTCAAATTATTTCTACAACCATTATGGGTTTTTCCTTCATTAAACGAGGGGCACCAACAACTTTGTCAACCTGTGTATAAGTGAGATTATTACACAGACATTTTGGAGGCCCAACTAAGTATGGAGGTAATTTTGTTTTTTAATTATTCAATCAAACAAAAAAGCAGCTTCAATCAAAAAAAAAATTTAATTAAACCAAACAAAAAATAAATTCAATCAAAACAATACTACTTTCAACCAAAAAAATAATTTCAACCAAAAAAATAGCAAAGTGCAGTTCTGGTCAGGAGGACAAGGCCGCTGTGCTGCGTTGGGGTCGAAGCTCAAACATGAAGGAGGGACAACAGGAAATTGCTCCAATATGCACTAACCGATAGGGACACTTCTTACATGGTTGCTCCTTAGATCCCGCAATGGATGTTTATGTTTTCTAAGTTCAAACAAAACCTTAGAGAGTCAACCAAAAACTTAAAGCTTCAACCAAAAGTTTCTGTTTTGCAAAAAACTTGATTGTTTTTATTTATTTTGGATTGAAATTGCTTTTATGTTTGTTTAAAAATATATTTTGGTTGACATTTTTTTTTATTGGTTGAAATGAAGCCTAGGTGTAAATTCAGACTAGAAGACTCTCCCCACCTCACCTGCTCCACCTGTTCGCTGTGTCATGTGCTCAACTGTGCCTGATCTCCTCCTCACTGTAACCAATCATCTCTCAGAGATCCAGGTCTAAAGGCCCAGCACCCAAGCATCAGTCTGCTCTCCAGATGTGTTCAACCCACCTTTATCTCTGGTCCTTCCTGGCAACATCTGGCCTCCACCACCACCACCAGTGTCCGAGCCCCGGGGGGGACGTTATTCCTACAACCTAAGCTGATTGTTAGCTCACAGCAGTTCGCTGCGCTCACGTCTTCTGCCGGGGCTCGAGCACCAAAGAACTTTCTCCATATCAATAAAACTGTTTAACTGCTATCATTCTGTGTGTGAGTCTTTCCAGGTTGAAATTATTTTTTAGTTGAAAGTATTTTCTGTTTGAATAATAAAACTAATTAAAATGGTGTCTGATGCTCCCTGAACCATCAATTTTCTGTACATTCTTGGTCAGGGTTGAAGAAAGCTGGTGCCTGACTTTGGTGGTCATTGAGAGGCAGGACCACCCAGGACAGGTCACAAGTTCATATGACAGTTTAGAACAGTCAGGCAACCTGAGTTGTGGCTCTTAGGGTGGTCCTCTGCTGCTGGAGTCCGTCTGGCTCATGTTGGACGTGTCGTGTTCAGCAGAGGTGGATGGAGTACCCAAAACTTGTATTCAATTAAGAATAAAAAAGTGTTTTGTTTGTTTTTGTTCTGTTTATAAAAACAATAGGAATCTCTCTGAAAAGTATTTTGTAAAGAGGAACTTGAGTACCGATCAGCAGTTTCTGAAATGCTATCAATCACATCATGTACCAAGTGAAAAAATTCTTCTTTCTTCCATGATCTGATGCCCAGTTTGAACTTCAGCAAGTCGTCTTCACCACGTCTACATGTCTAAAAGCTTTGAGCTGCTGTTGTGTGATTGGCTGATTTGTGTTAGCAGGCAGCTGAAAATCCGGAGCTAATGTGGCCAATAAGCATATAAATGTTTGAGGAAATAAAAACTATTTATTATTTCAGTAAGAATTATATCAGCAATTTCCACTGTAAATGTTTTTTTTGTTTTGTTTTTTCATGGGAACCTTGTCTTGTGAGAAATTTGCTCATAATAAATTGTTCAATCATTAGATTTGACTATTTCTATCATCAGAATTATATGTTCAATAAATTAAGAAATCTAGCCAAAAAAAAAACAAAATAAACTCGAACAATAAAACACAATGCACACAATAATTAAGTTAAACAAATGCTTAATTTTTTTTCCCCCAAACAGTTCATATTTTTAAGACTTTCATTTTTTAAAGGACTTACCATTTGAAGAAACACAAATGAGCAACGGGACTAAAAAGTAAACCCACATGTCAGCGTTCATCGTCAGTCTTTCAGTGTGAACAGCAACAAGGTGAGCCTAATTTAACCTCCGAGCATCATGGGACAAAACCACACGACCACCACACACAGTTTCTTCACTTGTTTATGTAATAATTCCAGCTTCCGCTTTGGACGAAAACTTAAAATCTTTAAAGACTTGAACTTTTTTCTTTTTAACTTGAATATCGATCACATCAAACTTTATCCTCACAGGAATAAAACGTTATGAGTTAAAATTAGAGAATCAAGTTAACGAGACCCAAACGACACACTCCCACCACTTCCTGTTGAAGCTCGCTGACATTTCCTGAGCGAGGGACCTTGAGAAAAGAGAGAGAGGCATGTAAATGTAACAAGTTCTTCAGGTAAAATAAATAAGAATTCAGTTGACCTCACATAAAAATGGAGTTTATCAAACCATCTGTAACTTTTTTAAATTACATATTCTGTTCGGCGAACTAACAGTTTAAAAGAATAAAGGCTATATTTTATGAAGTAAATATTAAAGAATATAACAGCAAACTCTGTTTAAACCAACTGCTAAGAAAATATTTAAAAAGAAATATAACATCTTAAATTACACTTGTGTTTTTTGAAAAAATTCAATCAGAAGATAAATTATTTAATATACAGCATTACTTTACAGGTTGAAGCTTACAACCCTTTCTAACACAGCCCACACATTTCTTTCAGCCCACTCTCTCGTGATTGTTTGTTACAAACACCGATGTTTCCTTTGATGCATTCAGAGGTTTCATATGACGAGACTGTCACTCAACCTGTGTGAACACTAACCTCTGTTGGTATTTATTGTTGTTAGGCTGTAGAATTATTGGTTTGTTTCAACAATGTGTTGAAATTTTTCAGTAACGATCGCATTTGTTTTCTGTTAGATAATATTTTTTAATGTAACACCACCCACAGCAGCAGCATCAGTTTTATCTCAGACTTTAAACCCAATTCAGAATTTTTATTTGTGGTGGCAAACTGAGGAGATAAAAATAGACATTAGGCTACTAAAATAATCTACTTGTAATGACATTTTACTTAACAAGTAAAGGCAGCAGAATTATGTACTGAGAGTAAAATATATATTGCTTTTTTAATGCTGCGATAAAGAGAAGTACACAAAAATATTACTCATAGGCAAGTGCAAATCATTTCTTTCCTCCTCTGCTCATGATACCACATAAATCTCATGAATCACTGCGCTTCTGTTTCTGCGTCAAGTTTCCTGATCCTAATTAGAAGTTTTTAGAACATCTTTAGTTTTCAGTTCTAGTGAGTGTTGAAACATTTGTTAACAGCAATTAAAAAGAAAAGAGGACATAATAAAAAGATTTCTTCTGAAATCTGCCTGAGTGTTTACAGATGTGGAAAAATACAGTGAAAGTTTTGTTTCTGATACATTAAGTCAGGATCTGTGTTTTTTTTTATTTACTTATTTGGTATCTTGAGTTTATTTTCTAGTTTTTTTCCCTGTCTTTGGTTATGTTTTCTCTGATTAGTTTCCATGTTATCTCCTCAGTTAATTTCTGTTCCTGCCCCGCCCACTTTTTCCTGTTCCTTGTTGTCCCTGCCCAGGTGTTGTCATTTTCTCACTAATTAGTTTCCCTTTAAATTCTGTCTTGTCTCTTGTTTCTCATCTCATTTCTCATGTGTTGAGCTGTCATTCATGTTTGCTTCCCAGTGTTTTGTTTCTTGTTTCCTTTGAGTTCTGTAAGTGCTTTTTCCTGCCATAGCAGCTTGAAATTTTTGTCATTAAAAGTTTTTATGTTTTACCTTTGAGTCCTCGAGTTCAAGTCAACTTCACCAAACGTAGTACTTTAACTATATTGATGGGGTAAACAAATCAGCTTGACATGATGAAAACTTGACTTTACAATTTAAATGTGAAAAACATGAGAGTCACATATAGGAACATTTTCCAAAAGTTGTAATTATTTTATTGTTTAAATATTACAGTTGCAGACCAATAAAAAACACACACACACACGGTCATCATTAACAATTATCAAAGCCAATAAGTCATGTTGTTGGGGGGATTAAAACACATTTGTCACAAACCGGTATTCACCATTTTTATCAAACACCAATTTGTTTCTGAAACCTTTATCCTGTTGAGTCATTTACTGGTTTTAGCTCAGATTTTTATTTATTTTTTTGTCAAATAACCTCACTTCGCACAAAATTATTTGCTTTAATAATCCAGAACAAGGTTTTCAATCAACCGGGCAGTGAAACAACCCCAAATCATGAAGCTCCCACCACCATGCCTCACTGCTTTTATTTGGGCCTTGGTGTGAGCCAAACAATCAAAAATATACATGAGACAGGTTACATGAATGTATTCTTGTTTGACTTTTTTAGTTTATGCATCAAATCAAAAAAAGTTAGTATTTATTTCCACTGAGTCAATAAGGGCACAGTGGAGAACAAGAACTCATATTTTGAAAACAAAACTACATTTAAAAAATCCCAATACTGTAAAGTCAGCTTTTTAAAAGAAACATGTCCTGCTTTTAAATCCTTTTTTTCACATTTAAATCATTTACTTGGGGTCTATAGAAAGTAGAACTGTAATGCGTTGGTCTGAATTCCTCCACAAGCCCCTCTTTCACCACTTTTCTCAGATCAACTCGTTTTGAGGCTGTCTCTTTAAATTCAAACAAGGAGCTTTAAACTCCGCCCCCTCCAGCTTCCAGAGCAGTCCATTCCAATAGAGGGGTTTACAACTATATGGCCAAAAAAAATTTTTTTTTTTTTACAAATGAATTAAAAGATGTCAACAAGGGAAGACTTGTCCATCCAGCCTAACCTGTTGGAGCCAGAGTCTGACCCAGAGCCAGAGAATGAAGACCACCAAATGGTAGTTGGTAAGACCCTATTATTTGCCAATTCCATCACAAATAATTAAAATAACATGAAGATATATGCAGCACCAGGACAGACTAAATCCAAACTTTCTGCACTCCTAGAGATTCCAAGCACACAACAAAATGTATTTAACGGCTAAAAAATTGAGTTTTGCATGATATGTCCCCTTTAAATGTAGGCTAAATGCAAAAACAATGTTTACAAATGTTTAGCATGAGTGACTCAGCCACAGTAAATACAGACTAGAAAATCTGTTTTCTGGTGGGAGGCCACTGTGCTGCAGTTAGAAGAGTCGTCACCTCTCGGTGTCACAAGATCAAATCTCAGCTGGAGACCTTTGTGTGTAGAGGTGCAGCAACATCAGGAAATATTTACTAAAATTATTTGGAACTCATAAGGTTTTATGTGTAATCTCAGATGAAACCAGAACATGAAAAAAATTGCACAGCAAAGCTTTTCAGTCGTCCGGAAGAGGAGATTTCTGTCTGGACTGCCAATCAAAACAAAAAAAATTTTTTTCTTTAATTTATTCTAAAAATATACTTTAAATTTTATTGTAAATTTAATATGATGTAGTATTAGTATGATTCAATGCAACAAAATAAAAAAAATTACAAGATAAAATATTACATAAGGCTGCGTTTGCCTGTACCATTATTGGACAACAAATCCCCACCCTGGTGGTCTGGCCCCTGAGCTGTGAGTAACTGTGGCCCCCTGAGTAATTTAGTTGAATAAGTAAAAGGGAACTCAAAGCGGCGTGTGTTCATGGTTGTAATGACTGCACTCCTGTCGGATGAATTTAAACTCTCCACCATCGAGCTGAACTGATGTTTTTGATGAATTGGTAGATTTCCTCCACCACCATGACAAATGTGGTGTTGTGCATTCTGCTCCAACAAACCTGCTTTGCTCTGATCTGTATCTTGAGGTTTTGTGGTTGTCTTCAAACAAACAAACATATATTCAGTCCTTTTCTAAATCTTTCAACAAACTTCAGCATTTAATGTTCCGACACGGTCCTGCAAAGTTCAACAAGTGAAACCTCAGACAATATATTTTTAAACAGCTCTGAGCATTGAGAATGTATCTGTATGTGCTTTCCATTGCATGATGGTCCGGTGGTTAGCACGTTTACTTCTTCTCACACTTCTCATGCTCAGGTTCTTTTTCTGATTCTTCAGCTTCCTCTCACAGTTTGAAAACACCCACGTTAAATGATTTTGTTTTTGTTTTAAGACTCATTAATGGATGAATGTCTATGTGTTGACCCTCTGATGGTTTTGTGACCCGTTTCTGGGTGTGCCACACTTCTTCTCCTTTAATTACCCCACATAATTTAACTTACAAAACTCAGAATGATGAGCAGCAGCTGTCTCATTTTAATCCAATGTTTAAATGGATTTAATAATGGATTTAATGGATTTGTGTACCTTCAGTAAAAAAAAAAACATTTTTAAAATATCCTGTAGTACCTTTTTATTCACTATTTCTGCATGTTGGCTTATTTTCTGTTTAACATTATGGCGAAAATGTCTCATTTGTCTCTATGTGTGTCCCTGTGATGGACTTGCGACCTATCCAGGGTGTACCCCACCCCTTGCACTGTGACTGCTGGATATGGGCACCAGTGACCCCTGTGATCCTGAAAGGAAGAAACGGGTACAGATGATGGATGGATCATGGTTTAACATGGTAGTTGAGGCTTGGTTGTGCCTAATAATTTTCATGTCTTGTGTGTACAAACACATTCAAATGAAAGTAGTACCAGTTACTTACTACTTGTCCATTTTTAAAAAATGTTTTTCCAATTCAAAATGAGCTCATCTCAATCTTCTACCACTTATTTGTGGTCAGATCTGGGTAGAAACAGGTCCAGGTGGATCCCTATCCATTTCCAGGCTGGAGAAGATTTATAATCCATCCAGCAATCCTACAACCTATGAAGGAAGCTCATATCGGGGTCTTGTTCTTTCGATCATTGGAATAAACTCCAGAAAGAGCTGAAGCAATGTCCAAGCATGAGTCTGTTTAAAAAAAGGCTCAAACTGATGTTTCT
>JARVJO010065737.1:0-17921 GCA_031762555.1 Cynodonichthys magdalenae | reverse complement strand
TGAACGAACACTTCCTCATATGTGGGGCTGGAAACGTAGCCTTATATGGTGTTTTTGGGGTGGTATTTATGTTAATCACCTCTCCTCGTGCTCTAGCACCTGAATACGAACAGGTGGGATTTATCATGTTTACGCTGCTCATTTACACACTTTTCCTGCAGATATAAGCGTTTGTTGAATCTGACGTGACATGTTCGTAAGAACCGTTTGTACGAACAAAAGTAAGAAAAATTTAGGATTAGAATAAGAAAATGTTCTTGCATGAGGCCCATTGTTACTAAAGTACTTCCAGCTTGCTTTTTCCTTGTGAGACAGAAAATTACAGGCCTAACATTCCTTGAAAAAATTCATATCACCCCCTTTCAACTAAAGTTTTAAACTAAAAACCTCTTGTGACAAAAAGAAATTAAGTTTTAGTAATTTTGGTCAAACTACATTACAGGTGATCCCATGTGTTATTGTGAGATCTTGCAAGATGAGTTAGGGCTCATAATATACAATGAGGAAAACCATTTGCATCTACCTAATTTTGCTCAATATTTCTTTGACTAATTTGATTGTTTCCAACCTGGGTGGCCCAGGAGAGGTGGGAGTAAAGAGGGATGTTGAGGGGCGGGGGCGTAGGTTGACTTGGAAGTAAGGCGGAGAGTTGCTTTGAGGAAAATAGGTTGGGAACTACTGGACTAAATTTTAGCCAATTTAATGTTGGCTAAGGCCAATAAGCACTCCAAAAGTTATATTTTTTCACCCAACAATTACTTTCTGATTGTTTCATTAAAATCTGTACAGTGGTCCATGACATACAGACAAATGGACACACAGACAGAATTGCAAATGCTCTTTTGAGTTCAGCAGTGGGAGACAACTGGAAGTTCTGTGTTTGTTCTAAATATAGCAAGATATGATTTTAAGTACTCCAAGTAACATTCTTGAGCTAAGCTTAATAAAATAGATGTTTTCATTCTGCAAAACTCCAGAGGAGAAAGGGATATAAATATAGCAAGTGCAATGACTCTTTTAATTAATCAAAATAAGGGATGTATTCAGATTTACAGACATGAACAGGCACAATATGTCAACCTCACCCTACTCTCAAATTTACACCCAGTACTTCGTTTAAAGTTTGTCCTCCACTGTCTTCTCAACACTCAAAAAAGTCAAGAGCTTCTGGCTGCTGCTAGAATTTGAATGATGAAACCAGCAAGCAAATATTTTGTGCACTAAACTATGAAGTTCCTTAAGAACCTACAGCATCCTATCAGAAAATTTGTGTATTAATGTTACGAGTGAAGTGCAGGAAATGCAGCCTCTGGCCACATTTTTTTACTCTAAGACATCATTAAGAGTGCGTGTTCAGGAGGCTTCCTGTTTAAAACATTTGGAGAAGACAGGAGCACGTTCACATTCTCCTCAGTGTGACATTATTAGTTAATTATTTCAACCCACTTTGTCTCTCTGGGGTGTATGAAGCTGAGCATCCTCTTGGGTTCATCGTCTTGTGTTTTAGGTGCTAGTTTTGTTTGTACTTAGGAGCATTTTTCTAAATACGATGCTGTGACAGTTTACATAGCTCAAGGATAAAGAGACTCTGAAATGTTGAATCCTGATGAAAGTTCTCACTTTGCTTTAATCCAGAAATAGTCCCAAACAAAGCTCAGCCTTTACAGATACCATTCTGTGTGCTGTGTGCAGACAACAAAGTAAATGAGTGTTTTCTTTTTCTTTTCTTCTTCTTTTCTTTTTTTTTTACTTTGAACGTTCTGAAAAGTTAGTCACGTTGGTTTTCTGTATATAATTGTGACAGCAAATGAGGCGTCATCTTCCTAATGTTTAAGAATAATTAAAACATAACGATGATGTGTAATTAGTGTTAAACATTAATCAGCAGAGCATGTTTAAAAGGGCTTTTGAGTTAAAGTGACAGACGTTAAAAAAAAAGAAAGATAACACAGTTTTTAAATAATGAAGCAGAATTTACAGCTCTCAGTTTGGGCAATTCTTTCCATATAATAAATGTACAGCAATTTTCAAATTGTCTATTTATTGATGAGATATAAATAAATGAGTTATAAATAAAAATAACATCTTCCTGAACATCTGGATGCACAAGCAAATAACTGACTGAAAAATTTTAAAATACAAAAAGCTATAATTGTAGCATTTTCTTTTTTCTTTTTTTGTTCTAATGTGGGAATTCTGAGCAGTTTTTCAATTGTTCTTAGTTTTTCTGCCTTTTGTGTTTCTGTACGCTGTAGACACACCTTTTCATTACTCAATGACAGCAGAGCGAGTAGCACTAATTTAA
This sequence comes from Cynodonichthys magdalenae, assembly GCA_031762555.1. Lineage (NCBI taxonomy): Eukaryota > Metazoa > Chordata > Actinopteri > Cyprinodontiformes > Rivulidae > Cynodonichthys > Cynodonichthys magdalenae. The sequence goes on along the minus strand of JARVJO010065737.1, from coordinate 15,616 downwards.
AGCATTTTACTGCCCTGCAGTAAATCTCCTCTGTTTATGGCCAGAAAGTTGTCACATTGGGAGTCCCAACCCTTCAACCCTCTGAGTTAAGGACATTATGTTATAGTAAATTTTGTTCAGCTGTGACAGCACCTTAAATTACTCTTTTAAAAAAATAACATGACAAAAGTCATGTCATCAACCTGTTTCTTCCTGAATCAAACCAAGAGCTGAAGCTGGAAAGGATCCAACCATGATGGGGTTTCACTGTAACTCCTGATGTCAGCGGTTGTACAAGTGGGTTTAAGTGTGAGCATTCTTCCTCTTTAATTCAACAGTTTCCCTTTGGAACAAAAACTAGAGCTGAATTAATGATAGCTCGTGTCGGCACAGTTTGTTAATGTTAGATTAGAAAGTGACGACCGTCTTGTCTGGTGTTCACTGAAGATTGTTGCAGCAAATGTGCTCCCTGTCAGGGTAAAAGGTTTCCCTGGTGCTCGGTTTGCCTGTTGACCCACATCATATGTAACAGTATGTTTGCCCCAAGTTGTTTTTCTTTCCTCTTTGTCACTGAAAAGAGTTTTTAAGGTGACAATCACTGAGTGGATTTGTCTTTTGAACGTAGACCACTCGGGATGCATTTTAAATATGATTTCAGGAGTACACCGACCAAGTTGTTTTTCACAATGTTTAATATACATGTAACTAAAACTGGGTGCTGTGGATTTAAAGCCATTTGCCAACCCTCAGAAGCCCATTAACATTTAAGGTATATTTGGGACATTTTGAGGCAATAATAAGCAAATCTTATGAACCTTCTTTTTTTTCTTTCTTTTTTTACTAATTTTTTTGCAATGGAACATAGAAAACTGATGTATAAGTATAATTTTTGGCACAAAGGACAATTTTAAATATAATGGCAGCAAAACATTTGGAAAGGGTTTGGACTGGGTAAAAAAAGTTGTAAAATTAAATTGTACAAACAAGAAACAACTGAAGGAGTATTGTGAAATTCATTTGGTTTCGCAAGTCGACAATCCAGAGACTTGTCACCCGACGTTATTTATCCACAATCCTGGTTAAAGCTCCACAGTTTTTATCAGTCAGATTCCTGCATGCACAACATCTGTTTTATCTCCATTCATGAGTTTTTCACAGTTTAACTCTCTTTATAAATGTCTGTTTCCTTGTACAACAGTCCGCTCTGGAAGCGAGTTGTTTTTTGTTTTTTTTAACCGAGTTGTTGAAATTTAAATGCAGCGTCCGTGCGCTTTCAGCACAAACAAACACGCCCACAAACTTCAGACCAATCACACATTACCGTTGTTGCAAGATGGGGGTAAAAAGTTCTGCTGGTGGGTTGTGACAAAAGGGGCGGCCGAGTCGATGCTACGAACACAGGTGACCTCATTTTCGTCATGAAACTGCGACAACTCGTGTCGACGTCAGCAGTGAGTATGTTTCAGGCTTAATTCCTTACAGACTGCTGGCTCTGACACTTTTTTTTTAATCTGTGAGACCGCCCTAGATGTCTGTATGCAAAATGGGAGAAAATCCATGTAATTTACAAACAATCTTTACAACTTGACATGATGTTACAGCTACAAAAAACATCTGAAATGTGGATTGTGTTTAGGCCAGCAGAGAAGGCTTTGTTGGCCCTGATAGAACAAAACTACCTGTTAGTAAGACTGAACCTCTCAGAAATTAAGATAAACAGAAGTTCTCTAGTCTTTAAAAAAACTGTCTAAAAATAGTGGACCAATTTTAGAATAATTACCCTCAACAGAATATTTTGAAGACTGTATATTTTATCATCTACAGTTCAAAATATCACCAGAAGATGTCATAAATCTGTAGAAATCTCTGAGCTCAAAGGACAAAGCCAAAAGTCAAATATTGGATGTCTGTGATTGTTGGGCTCTCAGGCTACAGGACCTCAGGAACACTTCCACAAATCATTATCTGTAAACACAATTTATCTACAAATGCTTGGGAAAGCTCTATCATACAAAGAAGAGGCTATATGTGAACACCGTTCAGAAACATCACCATCTTATCTGGACTAAAGCTCCTTTAAAATGTACTGAGGCAAGCTGAGAAAATTTGTTTTGTTTTTTATGTATGGAAAAACTACAGACACCACATTGTTAGTATTAAGAAGGAGAAGGACCACTCAGCAACAGCAGCACAGGTTCAAAGGTTTGCTTCTCTGATGATATGGGGATGCATTAGTGCCTTTATGGGGAGCTTACACATCTAGAATAACACCATCGCAGAAAAGTGTTTTTTAACATTTAGACCATGTGCTCCCATCCAGCAAAAATCCAGTAAAGACCCAGGATTGTTGAACAGCAGCTGGTCTCCTCAGCTCCTAGATGTTTACAGACTGCTGTTAAAATACAAAGAAATGCTTCACAGCAGTAACCATGGCTCTGGATCAACTTTTCTGGGGATGTGCTGCTGCATGGTAATGTGTTAACTCAAAATGAACTTTTTTTTATAAAGGCATAAACATTTGATATTTTCTGTGTTCCATCGTGAATAAAATATGGAGGTTAGGAGATTTACAAATCATTGCATTCTGTTAGATTAGCAATTCTCAAAGATTAATAAAAGCTTGGACTTACAAAATAGATAAACTAATAAATTATTCAGCTCCTGATTCAGCTGACTTTAGATCAATAACATGATCAGTGCGCTGAGTTGCGACTGACCCTGGATTTCCAAGAAACAGATTTAATCTTCTTAAAGTGAAAATGTTACTGTCTGATGTGAGCAGTGTTATGATGATTCGAGCTAAAGGCATCATTTCAAGTCCGGCTTCACAGAGTTCAGATCCATCCTGACTGTTACTTCAGTTCTACAAAACTCTCAGCAAGATAATTCAGTTTGGTGCAGCAGTCCCATATCTGCCCTAAAAATAGTCGAGGAGAACCAAAGGGACTTGGTTTTACATATAAAACAAACCAGTGGTTATAAAAACATAAAAAGTGGATGTTTTATGCTGGCGTTTTATTTTGAATTATTTTTCCAGATCAAGAGTTTTAAATTCACCTCATTCATAGACTTCCCATTTTAACTCATAGCTTAGCTCAGTCAGAGAACCTAGAAATATGAAATGATGTCTTAGTTGGACAAGGTGAAGTTTGCCCCACCGTCCAACGATTCTTAATATTAACAGAAAATGAAAATACTTTGAGCAAACACATCTGTATTTTCCCAAATGCAGATTATCACAAGCAGGAAAACTGGAACTAAATAATAAACTAGTATTACTGTATATAAGTTGTCCTTTTTAGGAAAAATGAGATAGAGATTGTTGAATTAAATAGAACGTTTAGATAGCAAAATTGTGGATTTGAGTTTACTTATTTGCAGTTAATCTAGCTGACAGAAGGTTGGGCCAACACAGCTAACACTAAATTACCGGTGGTGTAAATGATTGTAAAGCTTCCATTTAAACATACATTAAATATTTGATAACTGAAATGATTAAAAATTATGTTAATTCACTTTTTCAGGGGAGTGGCAGTGCACAAGTTAGAGATTAAAAGGTTGCTGGTTTGAAAACACCACCGCCACCACCTGACATCTAATCCTCTGGGCATTCTCTGTGGTTGCATTAGGAATAATGCATGATGCATCCAGATAAAAGAAACAATTGCCAAATCTTCATAAGAGTTCACTAACTGTGGCAACCCCCAGAAGAAAAAAAAAAGTTATTTTACTTTCGTCATGGTCTTCTATACTTAGATGTTAGATAAAACAGCCAGAATAAAACTTTTTTCCTCCAAACTGGTGTCGTATAAGGAGCTAGCTTTATTAATTGTTCATAAAAGCCCCTCAAACCCTACTTTAAAATGTCCAAAATGTCCCTTTAAAAAGAATGACTGTTGTAGTTATTGCACATTTATTGAAGTGAAACGTATATCCCATTTTCTCGTTCAGGATCTTCTCACTGAGTGGAAATGCTCTGACTGAATCAGAACTAAGCTTGAGCGATGGTTTCATTTGGCATTGCCTTTGTGCACACCTATTTTAAAATGCTTGGCAGGAATGCGAAATTCATTATCATTACTTAGACCTCATTAAACTGAAAAGAAGCATCTCAACTAACTAATTGGTTCCAAGGGGGAAGTAGTATCAGAAATAAGCAGAGTAATTAATATTGGGTTTATCAGGCTCTATGGTGGATTTTAGTTTTTTTCTGTCTTCTTTTTTTTTTCTGGTTCCTTAGTGTGCTGTAAGTCTTGGCATATTTACACTACAGATCCAATTACATTTTCTGCGGAGACTGAAGGCTGCAAGTGTGAACATAAGGGACAAAAAAGTGTCGATATGTTGTTTCGACAAATATGAACACATTAGAGGGGCTGACTGCAACCTCACAAGGTGTGTGCTGCGAAAAGAAATCTAAAGAAAAACTCTGCACCTTGTAATTAAACTAGATGAGGACTGAGAATGTTGCTAAATTATCTAAATGGAAGCATGTAGGCAGTGTCCAACTTCAGGGGCTGCATCCTTCGAATGTTGAATTTGAAGGCCGATTTTGACACAGCGATGCGCCGAAAGGCTGTCCAAATTCAAAGACCCCTCCAATTGCGGCCCACAAATGCGTCCTCTTTTTCCCCCAATTTAAAGGACGGGTCGAGTGTATCCTTCTCAGGCTACTCTATCCCAGGTTGCATTGCGAGCCGACCGGGATATTTTTTTTTTGCTTTTCAAGGTAGTTGAAGTGAAAGACTGAGTGACACAGGAGTACAATTTTAAATAAAAATCTGGGGATACAAAAATTGAAAGTTTTGGTGGTTGTGTTGTCAGGCTTTTGACATTTGCATAGACATGACATCAGAAATCATCATAAACTAGCTTGTATGGCGGGTCTCATTCTTAATGTTTTGCCACTAAGCTAATAACAATAATATATTACTTGTGTTATTTGTAGTTGACAAAGGACCCAGCCTATCGGGTCCTGCAAAGAAAGCAGCCCCTGAATTTGGACACAGCCAAAGATGGTATATGCTAACATTTGCATCAACATTTGCTTGAGAACTGTCTGTGTTTATCAAAATGTTGATCACGTAACTGTCATGGTTAATGACACATATGTGGCTTTTTCTTTCCCCATCACAAGCCTTGATCACTGTTCCTTTAAACTACATGACACGCATCTCTCAAAGGTCATCACATTTTTCCTATTGCACATCACTTGTGCAATGCTTATTTGGTTGATGACGAGAAGACCAGCCCTCACGTCAGAGGTGAACACCTTCTAAAAGCTCTTTAACTCGACCTCCCTTTGTCTGTTTCCTTTTCCTCCTGTATCTCTTTCATCTGAACAAGCAATCTAAAATATGAAATCCCAGTTCTACACGTTTGCCAGTCGGGAGGATGGTTGTAGATGGAGGGACTGGGGAGCAGCTTGACATTTAAAAATGAATGACATCACACTGACGGGAAGAATAATTTTACATTGCTGTTTTTCTTTTCTTTTCTGCATTTTTTTCAAAATGCTTGAAGTAAATGTGCTCAACAAGAGAATAATCTATGCAGAGTGCTTTTGTGTATTTGTATTTAATAGACATACTATAAAATATAGATGCTAAGCTACAGTGGGATTGTCAAGCTCGAAAAGCCACACATCTTCACCACCAAGAAACTACAAGACTTTTTCATCTGTGAGCTCCTTGAGAGTCACAGCAGCATTTAATACTCTTGATCAGGACCAGTGTCGCAGTGTGCAGGGTCCACATTTGTGACAACATGAAAAAAATGAAAAAAGAAAGTCCTTTGAAGCTCCCAAACAAATGAGAACCCCTGTTTGCATCCTCCTGCTTGCTGATTCCTCTGTTGCATACAGTTTTTATGCATCTTAAAACAACACCAGCTCCGTGCTGTGAGGAGTCATTTTTGCATTTCAAAAAAGCATCACCCATTCTTGGCCCAGTGCACAGGACCAATCATGCAGCCTCCCTGTGTGACACGCTGTCAAAACCACCAGCTATATATCAAAAATTTCAGCAATTTTTATTTGTCATGGGCTCGGCTTTGTCACAGCAGATAGTAGAGGTAGTTTTCTCTGCCTGTAAATTGTTTTAAAGTCTCTTTCTGCAGCTCAGCCACAACTTCAACAAGTGTTATAAAGTACGTTGTGTTTTTGTGTTGACACCTTTAATAGTTCATGCTTATTGGATGCCAAATATAAAAGAAAATGTTTAAAAAATGTCACTAACTTATTTTCGTTACTTAGCTCCCTTTCTGAGTGTAAAATCCAAGTAAATATATTTTTGCTAAACCTTAAGATCTCGATGTTAAATATGTCTAAATCTTAAATCATAAATCTAAATGTGTAAATCCAAATGTAAATGTTGTGGCTAAATGTTATAGTTTACATTTAAGTATTTCAGAATGGAATGCAATCTTTGCTGTTGCTCTGTGGCTGTTGTTATGACATTGTCATCCTGTGACAAAAGCAAATGGAAACGCTGGTAATGCCGCTAACCTTACTAATGCTGCTAACGCTTCCCTACAAGACATCAAACTTGCTTTACTGAGCTTTACTTCAAACTGCCGGAACACAGGTACCATTTACATTGTTTTCAATGAACACAGTTTGAATTTAGATTTTTAAATGCCATCTTTGGTAGTTTTTGATTTGTCGCAGAATGATGACATCACAACAAAAGCCACGCACCAACGGCAAAGGCTGCATTCCATTTCAAAACTCTTAAATGTAAGCTTTATCATTTAGCTACAATATTTAAAATTTATCTTTTGCATTTAAATGTACACATTTAAATTCATGATTTAACATTTACATATACCATTAGGAAATTTTGCTAAATGTAAGGACAGTGAGCTAAATAACAATACAATGTTTGTATTGTTTTTGAAACTAGGATTTTACACTCAGAAAGTGAGCTACATAATTAAAATGTGTGACTTTTTTACACTTGGCACCCCATACATGCTCTCCATTATGCAGCTGTTAAATTCTTTTAAAGGTTTGTCCTTTTTTTAATTGTAAAAGTAACACATAGGTGCTCAGCATTTCCTCAAGCCTCACAAACAAATATCTCTCAGTTTATTGAGCAATAAGTCATTCCTTTACTCCTTAACATTTATGTCTAGAATAACAACAGTACTGCTGGGACCTCAGATGTTTTAGCAGGAGATGGGGGGGAGTCACTCAAAATGACACCATGCAGTCACATGTGTCCTGCCTCTCACTGTCTTTCCATCTGCATTAATTTGACATTCTCTAATCTGGTGCTGCTGTTTCCTGTCAGCAACAGAAATGCGGTATACCCTACTGGCCCTGGCCGCTGTAGAGGGCAGGCATGAAAGAAAGTGAAGCCTATTAGTGGGGTCACCTTGACTGCATTTTTTTTCCATTAAGAGGTGACAGACACGGCGCTCTAATTCACATAGTGTCGTTGGTTTGGACATGGGGGCCCGCCATCTTCAGTAAATGGCTTTAAAACTCCAAAATAATGAACCGCAGGAGCGACAGGACTTGCAGGGACTTGCGTGTGACACAGACTCAGCTCAGCGCTTGTTTAGAGAGATTCAAATGTCACTCGCTTATCAAGATATATTGTCATATGGCACTTGTCTGTGAGCGTACACATTCAGCAGCAAGTGTACACACGGTGTCACCAGCTGCCAGTCACCTGAATCCAAATTCAAGGCGAAAACCTGGTTATCTGCTAAATTGAGTCCCCACGGCTTTCCATTTAGAGTGCGGCTACTCTTAGCACCATCCTCCGTTATACATTGTGTTCTTTCAATCCCAAGTCCTTCACATAGATTAATCAGGCTTTTACCAAATGAGAGATGGTGTTCAGACTCCCTTGAAAAATTGTTCATATAGTATTTTTATCCATGTACACACAGACTGCGAGCTCCTGGAACAGATGGCAGAGGAGTGTTGCCATTCAGAGGGTACACTTGCTATCAGCGTCTCCAGAGACAGCCACACAGTCCGGGCTCATTACAGTAGACAGCGAGTCATTGCATACTTATTGCGTAGTGACATTTCTATTGAGACAGACTGACCATTTTCCTCAGCGCAATGCCTGTTTCATCACGTCTGAAGAACCATTTACAGGTCCCACATGAACCCTGTTCACATTCATTAGGCAGGCAGAACGGCAGAGCTGCAGGAATACAGAACTGCCGGCTATGCGTTCATGTTATGCATGATTTGACAGCATTTGCCTTCATCTGGACTCGCTGTCCATAACTTATCAGATTTTGATGCAGGGTTGCTGGTTTTCAGCATCACATATTGTGTCGGGGTTTGTTCAGTCCAGCAGCTGAGATTCGACTTGTGGCATGTGCATTCGTAAAAGTGAAATTTTGTAAAATGTGTTGGTATGGAAAGTTTGATTTAAATAGTTGTCTTTCTAAGAAGCTAAGCATATAGCTCAGATTTCTTTTTTGAAGTGGGGTTCTGTAGAAAAGTTATAAACAATTAATATCATACCTGTTTTTGATTTTTTAACAACATCAGCTTAGAAAAGTAAAATTTAATACTACCCAGATTGATCAGCTAAAACCTAATTTGATTAGGACTAGGGCAGAAATGGATTTCTGCTTGTTTCAAATCAACACCAGTCTCCAAAATAACAAAAAGGGTTACGAAAACACAACATTAAGGATGGGCAACTTAAATAACCGAAGGGGCCACAATTTTTTCTTGACACAACCAAAGAGCCACATAGTGCTCCACATTTACCCAAATGTAATAAAACATTCCATCTAAAAAAATGTTTGTGTGTATTTATGTTTATCAAACCAACATACAGTGCAGTAGCTTAACATATTTCAATCTCAAATGCATGTATAACAGTTGTACACTTGTCTAATAAATATGAATAGAAAATGTTTGAAGCAAATAAAAAATACACACTTACCTCTGCACCACCACTCCCAGTTATCACCTGCTCTCTGAATATAATCACTGATTGTTTATCTACAACTGATTAAGTTTTGGACTCAGCCAAAATCAAGATTGCCACAACTAATCAACTCTAGTAAATAAACAAACAAACAAAAACTACAAGTTAGTTAAATTTACAGATATGGAGCTAAAAAATGTCTGTTAGTAGCAGAGAGGAACTGTGGCAGTAGCAGCTGGCTGTAGCAATTCTTATCCTGTCTTTCAGCCAGAATATTGTAATTGGCAAAGGTTTATAAGAGGGATTGGCAAAAGGCATAATATTTTGTTGTTTTTGGTTGTTCACTGAATTCACAAAATTTGAAGGCATGCCAGTGTGTTTAGTCTGCTAAGAGATGCTGTCTGCCCTGAAGAATTTTATCACAAGTTGCCACTATAACACATTGCGCAAAGCTAAATATGAGAAGTTTTCTGAAGTCACAGGTACATGAACAGCACATTTTTAATAGAACTACAAACATGCATGGATTTGCACTCAAGGACTTCAGCTCGCTATAGGTTAGAGAAGGTGAGCCTGTGAATGGGAGGTCACAAGTTTGAATTCCCAGACTGACACAAAAATTTGGTAGGGGATAGTGAAGCACATCTGCCTCCACCCTCATTTACCCCACCATGGGCCCTTGAGCAAGGCCCTTAACCAATGATCTATATTACAGGATTGGGTGTCACATGTCCTGGGCATGCTTCACAGGGGGGATTTTTATGCATTGAGCTAATGCTATCCATTTTTTTAAACTCGACCTGTTAGCTTGAGATTCTGCTCAAAATTAAGTTTAATTTTTTTAAACTGATTATTCAAAAATCAATCTACAACAGGTAGGATATTAACTGTTTTGAAAATTTCCCACCAAAATTATTTTAATGTTTTTTCTTTTAACACAAGCTGCAGTTTTGTTTTGTTTTGGGGTTTTTTTTATGTTATTTGGCTGCTCCCACCTGCATACATCTTTTGTGTAAATTTGCACAAACAATCTGGCAAGTGTCTTACGCCAGCTGCCCCTTCTGGAAGGAAGCTGCTGCCTCAGAGTTGCCAAACTGCAGCACTGACCACTGAGCTACCACAGCCCCACAGATATAAGGTTATATTCTGAATAATAATGAAAAGAGGCTGACTTTGTCATAGCCTAAAGATTAAAAAATGAAAATAAATAAATAAATACAAATTAAGTCAGTATGAATGCAAACTTACTTTTTCTCTTCATCTTTCCTGTTTTTCATAAAGTTTTCTAATATGAATGTATTAACAAACTTGATGTTACAAATTTCTTATGTGGTTCTCAAAGATTATCAAGGACTCAAGGACACAAAACACACACACACACACCTACCTCCCCTTAAAACCTGGCAAAATATTAAAAGAAATGCAAAATTTCAAATCATTTCAAAACTATCTTGTGTGTGTGCAATCTTCAAAATTAATATATAAGGCTGACACTGAGCTGCTGCTGCTTGAAACAAAAAGCTTTATTAGAAATCAGTTCAATCCCACTGCAACATCTAAAGGGATGCATATTACTGTCATTAGAAACAGCAGCCGACACAAAAATCTCACTACAACTTAATTGTCTGCTTTCTTCGGCTCGAGTCTGACTGTTTCTTTTATTATTTATCAATTTTCTTAATATACATTAGCTGACATAAAAACAACAGCTATAGCTCAGTCAAATGTACAGATATTGAGCTAAATTTGATGTGGCAGTGGCAGATAATCTTCTCCAATATAGATTGCACAGAAAATTATTTCCAAAGTTTGTCCAAAATATAACTCTAGTTTCATTGAAAGATTATTTAAAACCTTGTCATAAAAGGTGGTATGCTTTTTTTTTTCATTTCTTTTATTTTTAAATTATGCATTAATATCTACTTGGTGTTAACAAACCCTCACAATTCAAACCTCATCAAGACATATTGTGTTACTATCAACAGGATGAACCAGAGCAGGGTTTCTGACTCTGGATATGTGTTTGTTTATGTTAGCATCAGATGGCAAATCTGCAAAAACAGAACAGAAACTAAATATAATTGTAATACAAAATGTAAAATTGATTGTGATAGCAAACTGACACCAACACATCGGCTGCAGCCAAAACACACACACACACACACACACACATAAAAAACATGAATCATAAAAATGTCATTTAAAATTCAATGTTTTATTACTTAATTTGAAACCAAGGTTTTATTGATCTGTGTCTTGTTCAGGCTAAAGAAACAGATGTGCTATTCAGTAATTTTAGTCTAGCATGGTTGAGTCAGGTCCTCTGGGTGGGTTCTTGTTTGTTGAAAAGTTTTGTCTTTTATCCAAAAGACTTCTTCAGTCTGGAGTTGCAGGCAAACTCAGACTTACCTATTAGACCTGACTCAACCTTGACTTTTCTACCTGGATTATTGAGCATGCTCAGAAACTGTTTCAGAAACTGTTTCTGCCCTGCAGCTGCCAGACTGCTGAACTCAAGCCCCACTTAATACAGCTTCATGTCACTTTTTAGTATCTTTTTTTCCATTCTGTAATTTATAACTACTTTTTATATATTTATATATTCTTTTATGTATTTATTAGGCTTCTTAACTGCTACCTGAGTCCAAATTTAATACCATAAACATGTAAATGTGAGCTGGTATGACAATAAAATCCTTGAATCCTTTAATCAGGACACTCAGTAACTTTAGTTAGTTTCTAAACCATTTTCTCAGTTTTGTATATAACAATTATTATGCATTCAAACTCTAAATTTATTGAGAAATACACAAGTTAATCTTTCGAAATTTAGCTATAATTTTTATAGACACAGTTTTATACCATGAAAAAAAATATTTTGTTTAAAACAGTCAGCATTTCCTTCTGTTGAGGTTTTTCAGAACGCAGATTCTCACTGTTTAACTCAGCGAAAGAAAGGAGAGAGAGAAAAAAATGTCTTTCTCGAAATTCACACATTGATGTTCTTTTGATTTATTTTTTATTTTCTAATAGAACCGATTTGTTGGTAAAGTAATGTGTTCACACATGTTAATCTCTTGTCTGGAAACTGTTCTTGAGCAAGTTAGATGTGGTTTCCAGGATATAAGTTGCCATGGTGATACTCCTCAGTGAGAAGAGAGCCAGCTTTGTGACAGTTAAAAAAAAAATTCAAATCTGTACCTGAAGTTTCCTAACAGAGACTCTTATCCTGCTTCGTTAACTAAAACCTTGGAGCCTTCAGTCAGCTCAGATGAGTTATTCATGTTTTTGAAAAAAATTCAACACAGTCAAGAAGCTATTGAAGCATTTTAAATCTCCAGGAAAGGAAACATGGTTTAGATAACATAAATGTAGTAAAAGCAATAATTACCAGTGTAATAATCACAGTTACAGCTGGAGGTAGTTTAATTTAAATTCAGCCATGAGAAGTTGTGGTGTTTGGGGAGAGGAGGTCTGGAGGCAGATGGATGATAGAAATAAACTTTTATTAAACTAAATAAAAGCACTGAAAGAGCAGAAAGTCATGTTGAGTCTTTGCAGTGACAGAACATGCAATATTACAACAGAGTATTAGGGCCAGAATGATTTTTTTTTTCAATTACAAAAAAAAGTCATATTATTACAAGGAAAAAGTTGTAATAATCCAATAATAAAGTCATAATATTAGGAGAATTCCAAAACACAAAGCAATCTTACCACAGGAGTTAAATGTTGAGCATCTTGTGAAGTTATATTTTAATATCGGTTTTACAAATAAGTAAATACTTCATCTTTGAACACATCAGCATTAAATTAGCATCAGCAATGGGACTTTGAAACAATTGTGCAAATGACTGTGTTCAAAAAAAATAAAACACACTGACTTGGAAGAAATTGCTTCTGTGATTTTATTGACCATATGGGTGGAACAACTGAGGGAAACAGAGGCTGCTAATTGGCTGAGCTGGTCATGTCAGATCTTGATAACTATCAAAGCTTTTTATTTTTTTATTTTACTTTCTTTTCGTAATATTGCATCTTTATTCTGCTAATATTACGACTTAATTGTCATATTACTTTTGTAACTTTATTCTAATAATTATTAAAAAATATACTTATAACAATAACAATACTTTGTTATGTCATACAATATTATAATATTATTTTGCCAAGTATGTTACACATACAAGTAATATGAGATGGTGAGAGCACAAGTGTTAACTAATAATATACTAAGATGAATTTAACATGTATACACAAATTGGAGTTTAACATATAGACAGATTATTTATGTACACTAATATAAACTGAGTAAAAAGGTGACAAAAGTTTCTTTTTGTGGAAAAACAGTATCTGTATCAACACAGATAAAAATGAAGCCCCCTTAACTCTGGATCACCCCCACTATGACTTGAAACAAAATCATCTGAATATAGATGGTCTTTGCAGGGATTTGGCAAAGTCTTTAGGTGTGTACTAAGAACAATTGGAAACAAAAGAAAACTTCAGGATATTCTTTAAAATGTCGACCTTTAAAACAATACTTATGTGCTCTTCTGTCTACCATAATATGTCATGATTTATGATTTGTGATATGGGCTGTGGATTTGAGCGTACACAAATCGTCTAGTGAGATTGAGATGGTGTACCATCATGCTGCCAGGTGTATTGGGGACCCAGGTTGAGCGTAGTGGCAGCGGTTGCTGTGTATTCATAATGTGTGGCCTGAATTTAAAGCAGAATAGATCATGCTGGTTTTAGGATGACTACAACTTTGATCTTGGCATGGTCGCAAGAACAACCTAGCACAAATGTGAGTAGTGTGACATGATCATCTAGGGCAGACTTCCCACCCCTGTTTCACAAGGAACACTATCCTGGATGTTTCAGATGTTTCCCTGTTTTGACACACCTGATTTGTATGAATGAGTGAGTAACAAGCTTCTGAAGAATCTGAAGACCTGCTGAAAAGCAGGGAAATGACTAAATCATGCATGAAAGTGTTCCTCAAGGACCAGAGTTGGGAACTACTGTTCTAGGTCATTTCTGCATTTGTATGCAGGAGGTCCTGAGGATCTGTGTTTGTCTCCCCTTGTGATTTGGTTTACTTTTAGTCAGTGGTGGCTGATGGTGATTTTTGTTGGGTGGACTAAAAAAATATACATAATATATATATATATATATATATATATATATACACATATATATGATCAAACGTTGCTGATTGGATTTTGAAACCAGGTCACGGACAATTATTGGTTTTGCTGCTATTCCTTTTGTTGGACTTGAATCTTAGCAGACACCCGCTGCTTTCTAAGCTAAGTTCCCTTTTTAGCTCCTTGGCTAACCTCAGTCTTCCCGCGTTGGAGTGGCAAGGAGTTTGGCGGTAAAGTGCCAAGGAGTCTCAAGGTAGCATAGTGAGGATGCCCGTGGTGTGGCGAGGAGCGTGGGGACTGTGGTAGAGAGAAGTCTCAGTGGAAGCTGAGATGGGAACTTGTTGCTGGATCCGGCTGTTGTCGAGCCTTATCAGGTCATAAGGAGGCGTAGAGCCCGCAACAGACCCACAGACTTGCTCTGCTCCTTTGGGGAGTGTTAGCTAGCTCTTGCTAGCTCCTTGGCTAACCTCAGTCTCCCAGCATTGGTGTGGCAAGGAGTCCCATTGTGGAGTGGCAAGGAGTCTCGAGGTGGCGTGATAAGGAGGCTCGTGGTGGGGCGAGGAGATTATGGAGCATTGGGGCCTGCAGTGGAAAGAAACCTCAGTGGAAGCCGAGGAGTGGACCTGTTGCTGGACCCGGTTGTTGTCGAACCTTGTCCTAAACTTCATGAGGGCTGAACTGTCAAAGTTAGCATCACAGCAAGAACTTCTGATTGGACTAATTGAAGAAGTGAAGCTACTGAAAGTAGCAATAAGTGAAAGAGACAAAAGAATAGCCGAACTGGAACAAAAAGTGGATGATTTAGAACAATATACAAGAAGTGATGATCTGCTAATTACTGGACTGGAAGTTAAACACCGATCTTATGCTTGAGTTACAGCAAATGCAAATACTACAGAAGATGCACCACAGGAAGAACTGCTGACTCTGAAGCAACAGGTGGTAACCTTTCTGCAGAACAAAGATATTGATATTGAGTCTAGGGACATTTCAATCTGTCATACCTTGCCTGGTAAATCAGAAAAACTGAAGCCAACTATTGTTATCCGGTTCATTAGCAGGAAATCAAGAAATAACTTTATGAGGCAGGCAAGAAAACTGAAGGGAACAAATGTGTACATTAATGAACATCTAACAAAAAAAATTAAAAAATAGAAACACTGCACGTGAGGCAAGGTTGTTGAAAAAACAAAAAAAGATCACAGCAACATAGGCACGAAAAAGAAACATATGGATCAGAGTAAATGAAGGATCTCAGGCTAAAATAATTAAAGATCTTGAATATCTAGAAAATTTAGATAACTCCAGGAGGTAAATAAAAAACCAAAAAAAATGACTGAAACAACTTACACACAGTTTGATAGACACAGATAATAAAAAATGACCACATATGAAGACTCAGAGTTTAAAATATATGATTTAGATTATATGATTGATTCAATTATTTTCCCAGAAATCAAAAACAGTGAATATTATAATGAAAAGCAATTTAATGATAATTAGAATAGAATAGAATAGAATAGAACTTTATTGTCATTCAACACAACATCAGGGATGCAATGTAGAATGAAATTG